>JAQIXX010000125.1:0-91630 GCA_034700605.1 Willowsia nigromaculata | reverse complement strand
AGGACAAAAATGTTCAAAATAGGACAAAATATTGCAAATATGCAAGCATGAAACGATTTCTTTCTACATGATTCATTGACATGCCAAATGATTTTGTGATAGGTGAAATATTAAAGAATAGGACAAATCCTAAAATCTCGTTCTCTGGTCATCAGTCATCGTATCAACCAAAAAAACCATTTCGTATGTGGAGCAATGATACATTGACGGATCGACGTCTCAACAAACTCCACATCAGTCCACCTAGGAATTGGTAAAAAGTCACGAGTAAAATTAAATTGAAAACGACAAGTATGAAGATTGGTTGATGAAATGCATAGTACAATATCTATCTTTTATAAAGAGCAACAGCAGCATGCATGAGGTTCTGATTCCAATTTCATATGCAGCATATTTTTGTATGTATGTATACAAATAATATTATGAAATTATTAAATAATATGCATTTGAATTCGACTTTACTCACAAAAAACTTGTTAACTCATAACTCATCTTTTGAAGAGAACACGATGTTATGTGGGTATTTTAGGTCTCTATACTTTCTACATTAGCTTAAGTGAGTTATCCCCCACCTAAATGCATTTGCATTTATCTAAATCAATCGCACGCATTATTGCATTATATATCAAATCTACTTTAACAATTAAATTTATAACACCTTTTAGAAAATTACAGATATAAAGATCCTTGTACGTAGTATGTAACAATTTATGTGTACACTCAATTCTGATACCATACACGCTTATCCTAATGATTTATCCAAAAAGGGGATTCTGCAAACTTTACACTTCATATTATTGAATCATTACCAATAGTATGAACAATCGAACTCGTTAAATTATTGCCTAACTTTTGAAAGATGCATTATAAACTCTGATATAAGGTCCTGCTACTTAATGCCTACTTTTTAACCTTTATTTTTCAAGCCAGTCAAGAATAGTAACGGTACAACTTTTTTCCAACATAACCCCATAAATTGTGTTGCCCTGCACTTGTGAATGGAACCTTATTGTGACAACCTATATAAATATAAACGGTTACCCATAAAGTCTAGTTTTCACATCTTAGTCAGAATGAGAAAACAAGAATATTAAAAAATTAAAACGCTGATACTTTTCAGGTGAAAAGTGACTTTTTGGCTTTTAAAATTCCACATACCTATCCAAGAAAGAACAGATTCCACCGGACATGCTCAAAGCATTTCTCCCTTCAACATTTAGCTTCTGAACTCTCGTTAGCTTATTAGAAAGGAAGTTTCCATACGAGTTTTTATGTTTATGTTTATATACGGTCTACAAATGTAGGGCTAAGTGATACCGAATCAGTTGAAGCTGTGAAAGCCGGTTTTAAGTGCATAAAAGTGCACAAAATCTGAGATAAAATATTTACGATAAAAATACAAAATCATTTCGTGCACGCACTAACTCAATTTTTATCCAAAAATTCTGCTTTGAAGATAACGTAAACGGGTTTCATTCGCTAAAATTAATGCACAAAATACCCGAAATCAATGTTTCTTACTTACAACTTTGCGTTAACTTTTAATTCTTTTAAAAATCCTTTTTCAAAATGTTCGAATTGGTGTAGACCTCTCCATGTTTCGAAAATTGAAGGTCAAAACGGGCAAAAAGAAGTCCAAACGCGATTTAGAAAATATGCCAAATCTAGTATCTAACTAATCAGTGCTTTCTTGACTCATCTTGCCCCATTTCGTAAATTAAGTAGATGAAGGCGATGAAGCTCTGAAGAATTTTAAATAAAAACTAACAACGGTTCACTTTGGTAAAAGTGTCAAGTAAGCAATGATTAGGGTCGAGGTACTTCCAACTTTTAAATTTTTCTAACAACCGTTATCTCCCAAATCTTCCTATAACCGTGTACATTCCTTAATTTAAAGTTCAGTTGTCAGGATTTTGGATATCCACATATAGCAAACATAATATCAAACATTTATAACTATACTAAATATGATATCTATCACGACGACTCAGGCAGGACTCCCTCCGATTTCAGCATCCCAATATTCCCAACTTCCAAGTTTGAATTGAAGCATTTATTTCTCACTCTTGCCATTCAGCATGATCGACTTTAGTGATACGTACATATTATGAACATTGTGTGTGCATGATCATCAAATATTATACGAAAAGGTGTGTTGCGGATTTTCATCGTATTTCTTGATGCACCTCAACTCAATCCTCAATCTTTGGTTGTTTTCCGGTGAAAATTTGAGGCGTTGCTTTGAGCTCATTACCTTATCGTTGGTACGCTTTGTGAGATGCTTTAGTTTCGAGATGACATTATACAGCAAACTTTATTCAATCGACAGATGAATAATAATTAATAATACGAATGCATAAGTTGTTATCAAAGTCACGGAAAATATGATAAATAAAATGAGCAAGTAAGAGGCTAGATAATAAAGCTATTGCAGTAGTAATAATTATTAATATATTTATTTCTTGATTCGAAAATATAACACACAATCCATAATATATCTGGTCTCGTCCTCTATCAATACAAGTCTGCATTATATATTTCGGTACACACATCATCCTTCATAATCCATACCTAGCTATATAATTAACACAAAATAGAATGTTTGAATGTGAAGAGAAGGATTCATTCTTGGAGCCTTGGATCTATAAAATCGCATACAATCGTTCATTCTTATCTTATATGCAGTTTGCAGGAAAGATCTAGCAATCATTAACTACAACTACATGCTCCCGTCCATATCGTGGAATATTTTGGAAACAAAGATTATACAACATATAGGTTTTTAAAAATATTTTACGTCCAACGTCACAATATACATCACTATTACTATTATGACGAAGTTTTTGAGGCACAAAACGGTACACGTCAATATACATTTTCTCAGATTTTTTTGTAGTTTACTTTATATTGTATATCCATTAATTTTCGTTTTTGTATACACCACATATTTTTTGCAAACACCTTCAGTCTATTTATAGTCGCACTTTGTTGATTTGGAATGTTTCAATTGGTCTTCTTTGTTGTTGTAAGGATACAGATAAAGGTAAAAAAGTAAGTCTTGAAAGGAAATATTAAGCTTTCGAAAAGACAATGCTGAATGTATTTAGTTGGAAATGTGAATGCATTATTTTTTTGTTTTAAAGTATCAAATAAAGCGTGATTCTCATCCTCAGTTACAGTTTAATTTTTGCCATCAAAAGCACACGAGTGTAGAAAAAAGTTTCAACGAGTTAAGAACATTTTTGTTAAATGTGGTATATTCATCAAAGGAAATCAGATAAATTAGTAAATTATCTCAGAATTTTAAAGATCTGTGGGAATGACGAAAATGAATATTATTACAGTTATTATAAACAACAATAAATCTACAACAAAGACATGCAAAAAGTAAGATAACTCTTCGCGCGTTATATTCCAAGAAACAATAATGTACACCACTCAATATGTATGTTCGTAAATTTTTACGTGATGCGCGGTGTAATTATAATTAAATATTGCATTGCTTGACAAGAACCTATGTAATGGGCAATTAGGAAACATCAATATCAAAGTAGTATATTTCTGAATCATTCACAAAGTAATCTCTAAAGGCTACGTAAAATATTTAATTATCTCTACAAAATTTCAATTTTAGTATTTTATCACAATTCACACCAAATAAACATGAACAAACAACTCACTGTAAATTCAACACAATCATTTTAAAATGTTAGTTCATTTCATCCAAGCAAATACAGTAAAAGTTTCAGTTTAATCCACTTTATACTGAAATTCACCAAAAGTATACTTTACTTTTAACAAAGCTGAAACATAATTTGTTAGCTGCATGCAAATTCATTTTGTTAGTTACACAAAAAGAAGGGGTATTAGATTAAAGTTAAATTTTTTAGAGACGCTGCCGGTATTTTTGTATCAAATACATCAACAAAAACTTGTCCTTTTAACTAGATATTTTTCCCTAGTCGTAATTTTTATGTACGAGTAGTTAAGAAAATTTCTTAAAACTTTATTTCTATCAAGGCACGTATTGCTACAGGAATAGGCATTGCGCCTTTATAACCGGAGGGTTTTCAAAATTAATAATAATTATCTCACTCACGAGTTGCTATAAAATGGCAAATTCGTTCTATATATGGGACATTGAAATATCAGGAATTCTTGTTAAATCATGATAAAAATATGTGAATAGAATCTTTCGTTGTCAAATTTCGAATGAGCATCTTATCGCACAATATTTACCACGCTATAATATGGTATGTTGATTCACCAGTACGTAATGTATCTATGAACAGCCACGATAAACCTTGTGTTTGTATATATCTATATGGATTTAACTTAACTATGCATTATTACTGTAAACTTCATGGAATAATGGCCCCTTATAGTTTTTGAACTGATGATATTTCTTACATGAAAGTAGTTTTTAGCTATTACTGTTACCTTTCAAATGGAATTTGTATGTAACCTTGATTTCGTTGCAACAGCGTTTTTAGTATTTCTTCGATTAACCTATAAAGTTGCAATCAGAAAGCTTTAGGCTTTCATGAGTGAGTTCTGCTATAAATGTATTTACGGGAAGAGTATTGATTTTAAAAATGTTATAGTTGTTTTTTATATATATTTATACGGATATCTCTGTAGTTTCTAAATCTTATATGGCACATCCGTCGTGTTCGATGACCAGATAGACGATAGTTCTTCGTTAGCAATAAAATATACAATAATTATAGAATACTAAATGAAAATTAGAATAAAATACATCTCATTTACGTATTTAAATACATAACTATTCTATCTGTTAGAATATGATTAACCTACAAACTATAGTTTAAATCTAAACTGGAATATTTAACATCGCTTGTGAAAACGATTAATATAATGGAATTGCCATTGCCTAACTCGGATTTAACGTTCATAATGTTCATATAAACAAAAAATGTCCGACGCATATATTAAATATTAACTTGACGCGTGATTCATATCGTATATTAAATTACCCCTGCTTCTCTCCACAATGAAAGTTTACGAAACGGATACATGATAATTAATTAGTATTAGTTCTAAAGCTATTTATTTTTGTTTGTGTTTCTTAGTCCTCTTTCAACACATCATTTTCAGACATTGCAACTAGCTCCTCTGTTGAATAGCCTATGAGGTCCTTAAGTTTGCATTCGAATTTGTATACGAATCTGCGACCATGTACCTGAAACAAATACAAACACAAAAACGTTGAAGGTGGAACAAATTTATAAACCAGCGACCAATGACCTATATTAAATTCACGAAGAAACTTAACTCACCTTAGCTATCATTCCATCGTGATAATAGTACCGCAATGCTCTACTCAGTTTTTCGTAATTCATTTTTGGCTTATTCTTTCGTTCTCCCCACATTTGAGCAACCAACTCTGGATCGATCAATTTAAATTCGCCTTCTGTTCCAACCCATTGAATAACACTTCGTCTTGATTTATCCCCTAAAAGTTCCAGTAAAAACTGCCACAGCTGAATTTGTCCATTATGGCCAGTCATGGCTGGTCTGCGTGGAATATTTGTTGACCCATCTGCGAAGAAAATATCTTTTTTTCAATATAAATGTGCACCTTCACTCAGGACTTTGAAAATTCTGTGATTATCAGTTTTACGCTGTCCTATGTACTTACTTGAGCTGCTGGAGGATGATGATGATGGCGTTCTTGGCTTGCGAAGTGGCACTTTGGGTGTCTTGATTTGCGAAATTGGTGTGGGTGATTCTAAATGTTGATTCGTTTTGTCCACAACAGCTATTAACAAATATTTACGCTAAGTTAGCTAAAGCAATCAAAATTAAAGTATCAATAGTAAAGCTTTAAAAGTATAATAGACTGTACCAAATATATGGCATTTCCTGAGCAATTCGATATGAGTCCAAAACATATTGTATGGATCATCAGGCACTAACGTTCTGTATTCTTCTGGTGTCATTTGGCACAATTGTCTTCCAGTTAGCTTCCAGAAAGGCTCTGCTACTCGTTCGATTTTAAATTCTTTCGTTGCCCAACGAAGCCATTGGTGCACATGTACATCTGTCCATTCTGTTAAATCTATAAAGTATAGACAAATGGAATCACGTAAATGAATTTGTCTTTTTTATTGTGAGACTTAAATTAACATTATGTTGGCAATCCAGAGTTAATTGACATACTTGCAGGCATCTGAATGGGAAAGAGGGAATTAATATCTTCATATATAGTCCATTTCGTATGACCATTATCCAACGTTGTTCCATTTTGGCTCTCAGTACTACTACTCACAGAAAGATCTTCCACTGATGCTTCGCCATCTTCATCTGTATAATGACATTACGAGAATATATTTTAGTTGGATTGACAAGTTGCTGACATTAGCAGTGTTCGTTGAAATTCAAAAAAGTTATTGCTCAAGGAAGTAGAAAATTCATGTGTACCATCTTCTGCAGACTCATCTGGATGACGTAGAACATCTATTATGTTAATTCGATTGTATCCAGCTACTTGTTTGAGTTCAACCTTAACCTGTGCAAGTCCTTCGCTTTGAATGCATTGATCACCGAGAGAACTATGAGTTTGCATCTGCAAAAAAATATCAAAAGGATTCATAAGATAAAGAATAGATGTTTTAGAGAGAGGGACGTCATTGTTCAGTTTGAGCGAATCCCAATCCGCAACGACAACAATGCATTAAAAGGCGCTAGTCGTTACAGTCTGCATAAAACAATCGTTATTTTGGCAGAATATATCATAATGCTAGAACTGATCATGTAAAAAAACTCAAGAAACAAGAAACGTCTCTTCCATCAGTGTATAATGTATTATTATAATGCATGCGCATTTATACAACAACAATACTTTCATGATTGCAAAAAACGAATCTTATTTCTGCATAAAAACAGTCATCATCATGATTTTCAAGATTGCCTGAAGCATTACCAAGAAAAATCACAATAAGGAAAGCCAAGTCACAAAAAGACGCGCAGTTGTTGTTTTTTCCAGTTTGCCTGTTTCGTCGTGTCGTCGTAGGTAGTAGCATGATCAAAAATTGCTAACAGTGAAGATTAAAAAAGCAATCTTCATAGAATAAATGCTACATGCGAACCCGTGCAAGTAGGTATTTTACAAGCAAGTTTTACCGGACCAATGAGACATCATCATCTCGTTCTGCTGTCTCCTGTCTCTCAAAGAGACTCGGCAAAAATTATTACACTTTTTTTTGCTATTAGCATACAGTTTCAAGATTACCTTGAATTTATCCTGAAGCCATATCTGGTATACGGAGAGATCTACACCCAGTTTTTTCTCCAGCAGATCACGTAATGTAGATAATGGCTCTTGAATATCCATGACTTGTGTTAGTACACCAGTCTTGAGCAACGTTCCTTCGGGAAGACGAGAATTTTTTGTCCTTTCCTCTGAGCCTAAAAAGAAATAACCAATATAAATGCATATTATATTTATTATCACACGTTTATATCAACTGTCTACGTCTGCACACATGAATTGGATTCAATTTCCAGTAACTTGCTCTTCGTCATCATGAATAAAGTAAAAAGAATCACAAGTCATTTTATGCGCAGTTTCATGTCTACACATATAGGCAGCATCGGACATTAATGGGTGCTTATAAAATTTAACACATAATAATAAACAATTTAAAATCCTTATCATCGTGCTCACCATGATGTGGGCTGCAAGAAGGCAGCACTTTTCTGGCTTTCTTTTTCGATGGTAGTGATAAATCTTCAGCCATGCATTCCATGTCTCTTTCCAGTTCCAACTCCCTCTTGATATGGATGAAACCAGGGGGTCTATAGGTTCCGAATTGCTGGAATTAAAATATAAAAACCAAAAATTACTTCATCATTCGCATTTGTTGTCCTTCTGCATGGCATACTTTTAACTTCAAATGAGAATAAAGCTAAATACTGAATGACATTACGTTAATTGCAGGTTAAATTAGCAACAGTAGTCTGAATTTGACACTATAAGAGTAAGCAGCAAGTTACAATTTGTCCACGTGCTTTAGTAACAAATGCAATTGTAAAAAGCACAAAAAACCTCAACTTGAGCCTCAAAAAATTCGGTTCTTTTGCACCTACCCGAATGTTTTTATGTCACTCGAAGAGGAAACGGAAGCCGGAATTCGGAAGTGTTGTAAGAGAAATAGAGAAAGACGTTTTAACTTGGTAATAAAAGTATCTTGTGTAGGTTTCGTAAATTCTATAGCTTGAAAACACAATAGCATAATATGAATAATTTGCAATTTATGAAAGATTGCAGAATTCAATACAATAACTACTGTTTCGCATATTAATTGTCATCAAGCATTAAACATAAAATAATGCTTGTTGAAAGTTTTGTTTGAGATTTCTCATCGGTCGGTCGTAATTTACGAATATTAAATATTAGAGTAGCATTGGCATAAAAAGTGAAACTAGAGAATTAAACACGGAAAAATTGGCTGTCATTATTTATGACGAGACAAAATATTTTATGCACTTTATGCATTTAGGCCAAACGTTAAACGTAAGTTGTGCATTAATGTTGTATTTTGTAATGCAATACTATTACATTAGCATCAGCAATCACATACATATGCGGCTGGTGATAGTGAACTCATAACTGGAAGAGGAAATTGCTTAAATTCATTAACAACGTTGACTTCCTTTCCGGCGGCGTTTACAATTCATTCATACTTTTGTGTTGACGTGTCAGTCAATTGATAGCGTTCTGTTACTTTGTACAAACGTTGTGTGGCGAGAGGGCAGGGCTTTGTGTATGAATTGGAATACTTGTTGGCAAAATTCAATGACTAGTGCTATCCAGTCAGTACAATGCTTAATAATTAGGGCATTAAAGTAGCTAGCAGTTAACAGTAGCAAGAGCATTGCAAGCATTGCAACAAATTGCGATTGCCACTACTCCAAAAATCCATGAGCATAATATGCAGCACGGTTAATTTGACTTAAAACGAAGCATAACATTTTGGCAATTCAGTGTGAGTAAAAAATATCTACATAATACTGCATTGTTTTAGTTTGCATGTATGTCATTAACTATTGTAAACAACTACTTTTCTTAGAGTTTCTCTTTTGTACGTATGAGTAGGTGCTGTGAAAGACAATCATTTACATCATCAGCATTATTTTCGGGGTAGGTAACCAATAATTTTCAGGAAAGTGCATGCCTGTTTATATCGGTCAGTGAATAGATGAAGGGAAAATATCATTTAAGCGCACACAGCAGTTTGTAAATTTTAATAGAGTTGATTTGCATACATGATAAATCACATTTTTATACAGAGATTAAGTATTTATCCGGCCTTATCGTTTCATGGAAGGCTTTTAGCAGGGTTTAAAGTAAAAAAAGATTGGAAGGAAAACAGATTACGACATTTGAATTTTGATCTCAATAATTCGAAACGGATGCTGATTCTGATTCTATGCACTAACCATGATTCTTCATAAACTTTTACAAAAAATATATTTATGCGTTACACTTTAATATTTTGTTTTCCTTGAATGCTTGTCGGCGGAAATGAGGAAAGTAGCTCTTGCGTAATGTTGCTGACAATAACCAGTCAACCCCATTTCCTGTTTTCGTTAAATCCATAAAAGTCATAACTCATACAATACAAAGTACTCGGTGAACGATTGATTTCTCCAAAACTGAATCATTCAATGTCCCTTCCCTATGCTTGAGCATGAAACTGAAATATTATGTGTAAATAGTTTTTATCTAGGCTATAAATAAATGTGTCATTTCCTTCCGTGTATCAATAGTTTAAACAACATAAAAAATGACTACATGTATTTTGGCGGCGGTCAAACTGCTGCGGTTTGCTATTTTTGAAGACTAATATTTCTACATTAACCAAAGATCCATTGCTTTTTTACATAGCGCCATACAAACGGAAGACAGTGTGCTAAAACATTCTCTTTCCCAAGTTGTGAAACGAATGTCAGGAAAGCTTAGAAAAACGATTTTCAAGGGAAAAAAATTTGCCCAGCTTTGCATAAATGACGGAAACGCCTTGTCGCAGACTATGAGATGAGAGACAGGACATCACTTAAAGCATCAATTTAATATGTATCAACTTCATCTGCGCTCTACGATTTGATTTGCATTGACTCCCAAATAAAAACAAAACTGTTAACAGGAAAATGGGCAATATAACTACACGATCCATTATTATACGATCTTCATCTTTTCTTCCTTAAATTGGTTTCATTGAGTTTGAGGATCGCTGATTTAATGGAGAGTAATACATGGATATATTATTCAACGCAGTCCTACAATATACTCAACTATGTATGACATGACGAGTGACGACAGTATGCAAAACTTGTGGAGTGGTTTTTCTTCAATATTTTTATATCTTGTCGCCTAATAAAAATGAAAATATAAAAAAGTAATCTGCTATTCAGAACAACGGATAAGACCACAAAGATGATATAAACCACAGTGGTTAAAGCAATAACTATAGCTATTCCCGTCACACAGATGAGCGCCATGAGACTGTTAAGAGCACTTTTTCTCTACTTTTTTATCTGTGTGTAAATGTGCTCATATAGGAAAGTCATATTCATCCTACCCAATCTACAGCAGCAGCAGCACTTTTTCTATCCTGGTTTTGGTTTTATGCAGAGTC
The DNA here is from genome assembly GCA_034700605.1 of Willowsia nigromaculata. Lineage (NCBI taxonomy): Eukaryota > Metazoa > Arthropoda > Collembola > Entomobryomorpha > Entomobryidae > Willowsia > Willowsia nigromaculata. The sequence goes on along the minus strand of JAQIXX010000125.1, from coordinate 80,966 downwards.
AGAGATTCTATTACACAGTCGCTTTTTTTTATTCTCCTGCCTGTTGCTGTTTTTTGCCAAACGATGTTCGTCGTTGCCTCAAGCTCTTCCATTCTCTTTCGTTCGCCACAGAAAAAAAGAGCACACAGCAGCAGAACTGAAGCGAAGCTCACAGACATCATCACCACCACCACAGCAGTGGTTCAGTTTCAACATCGCTGTGTGTGCTTGTCAAGGTTCATCATCAATTGAATAATCAATTGGCCACTTCCGGGTATGAAATACGAAGCGTTCGTTCAAAATACAAAAGCAACCGGAAATGATGATGTCGAGTAACAAATTTTGACTGACTTTTTTGGAGCTGCTTACATATAATACGTATTATTGTCAAGTGACAGACTTAATTGAATGTTTAATGTTGCTTGCTCAACACCAATTTGCCACACATACTATGTAGCATAGGACAAATTATGATTTATAAAATTTAATGCGGATTTAACTGATGAAACAATATTATTTTTATTTTGTCGAGGGCTCTATACTTGAATTCTAAAATTAGCCTTTTTCATTTAATATTTTATTGCATTGGGGTAGTGTAGTAGCAAAAACGAGCAATGCAAACAACAAATATTATTGAATTTATGATTGTGGGACACATGAATCAAAAAGTAAATCTGTTTTATCTTTAGACATTATCTCTGCTTCAAAGTAACATGATGAACAGGAATAATGTTAAGCCTTTGAAACGCAGTAACAGCAATATTTGTACTTCAGCAGTAGTCCTTTTTTTCCTTACTATCAAATTATTATCACCTCCAAATTATTACTGGGAATATTTTATCTGTTCGATGTATTGCAAATATAAAAATTGTAATAACCTTTCACAGAACGACATGTCTTATAAATCCATCAGCTTACATTCATAGCATTTAATAATCAGGCCAGACTGGACCAGAGTCCACTTTGACGCTTATCAAGCCCAGTTGTACAGATCGCGATAACACTACTAACTGCTGATATGGATTTCAATATTGAAATTAAGCCTTTCACACATATTTTCATATATAAACAAAGAATACATACATAAACCAAACTGATGTATTTTTGTATGTTGTTTGCTTATTATTTATCAATATGGCCATATTACTCATCGATATTGATATAAAAACTTGGGATATAATGGAGTTACTTGTGGTTCCTTAGCCATGATAATGACTATTTCATACTTTGACCAAGAAAACAAAATAGGACACAAAAAAATGAACCTATTTTATAAAATGTTACTTCTGGTTCCTTTTCCTTTCCCATTACATCTACTTTTGAGAATTTGTGTTAAGCATATATGTCAATAGCTTTGACTTTTAAAACAATATATAGCAGGAATATGTACATATTCATTAAATGAAAATATTATGCATACAACATAGGTATGCATGTGACAGACTAGGCTGTCTCGTAATGCAAAGTAATAAATTTATACTTATAAATTACATTGAATGAGCACATTGTATTCACGAAACAGAATAAGATCACGAGAAGTGGCAACACCTTCCTTCCTGATTCGACATAGTTCGATGCATCATCATCACATCACCAATATTCATTCTGCTTTCATTTGATTCCTGAACAATGCCAGTCACTCACATATTTGATGTGATTTGATGATGTGGGAAAGGGAAGAGATATGGCCCACCGTGTATGCTTTACTAAAGATATGGTATTGTGATTGTTATGATGATCGTTTTTTCCCTACCATAAGAAGAGAGAGGAAAATGATAGAAACAGGAAATACGTTTACGAAGACGTCCAGAAATGTACATGCTGTGCGAGAAGTGTTTGTCGATGTGCTCAACAGTATTCAGCACAGCAGCAGCGTCTTCCTCTTTCTGAAATATCTACTATGATTTTGATGATGAGCCTACACTATAAACTTGTGAGCAAACATGCAAAGCACTATATACTATAAACTTAAATATCACTTTGTCTACAAACGCTTGTTTGTTGTGGTGTGCTTATTTACGACCACACTTCAAAGAAAAGCATCTTCCTTCACGCTTCACAACATAACCCATTCCCATCTTATCACTATGTGCTCTCGCTCTCTCGTATTCTCGTCGTGTGTCTACTGTACACATAATAATTCGAATACTGCTATTTGAGCAAACATACATCACATCATTTTATTGGTAATTTTTGATTTGCACGTAGTCATAATGTATGCAAGCAGATACACGGTTCGTAAAAAAAGACGGAAACATCATCAATCATGTTTGCGCGATCTCGTTGCAAATTATATTTAAAATGCTCCTACACACTGTCGCGCACACCATTTGCTTCTGCTTAAGCAGGTCACTATATGGGTAAAATCATAAAAGTGTGTCAATAAAGTATAAATGGGCTGTTGCTATATTTGTCAGCGTAGTGTACAGTACTCTTTTCAAGTGTGCATAAACCTCCCATTTATACAAATTAAACACAAATAATAACATTGATAAACAGTGTGCACAATTGGGTATAGTATATGATTATCACCATTCTTATAGTCATATCAAATGCAGTGATCATCAGTAGGTATAAAGTCTTTATATAACGTTCCTAGACCCCTAACCTAATTGAGTGTGTATAGGTAATCTGGTATAATATGCCTTAGAATTGCAAATGGAAATTGTAATCGACTTCGTCACTAGTTCTTACGATCATGTTTTTAACTTTTAATCCATCCATACGCATAAAACTTTTTCTTCATCACTGCACGAAAATAGTTTTTGCCACATGGGACGACTCGACTATCTGAAACAGCCACGAGGCTTCTTTGTATTGAATTCAGCTGCCAATCTTTATCATTTTAAACGTTCGACTGGCTCATCATCATCGCATCACATCTTCGTTTCGTATATATCTCATCTTTTCCTTATTCTTTCTTCCTGGTAGAGTGGAATAAATAGCAAAATTTAAATTGCCATCATGACTATATACACTCATGACATTCCTTTGCTTTTACTACCACTAACGTGATGTGTGTGCTCTTTAAACGAATCTTCAATAACAACAAAATTTACAGTACGCTTACGCTTAATACTATCCTTATGATTATGATTTCTGCTGATAAAACCTACCTACACATAAACGTCGCAGCACTACCAAAAATATGAGCTTCTGAATAGAAATTCGCATGGAATGTAGAGGAAACTCCTCCATTTATTCATGGTATGTTATAATTTGTAAACCAAAGCAGTTTAACAAAAATTCATGTCTACGAAAATTTGATTGAAATTTAGGATATCCTGTTTTGCCTACATTTCTTTGAATTTTTTATTTTTAAATTTGACATTAAAACAATGCTATCTTCCAAACCCATATATTGATTCCAAAAAATTCTCCAGTCGAATATTTTCTCGAAGTTTCAGTTTTATTTCCTGTTGTGTGATACTGATATTGATATATAGCCCCCAAATATATTCACTGGAACTATACTAGGAAACTAAAAAAAGTAGGTAAAATCAAATACAACTGCTGACGTAGGATATCAAACTGTGGTAATTTGCATTGGTTCTAAAACTGCTGTCGTAAAATATGGGTTACAATTTTATGCATTAACATAATATTATTCGCATGTAATAGTCGTGAGTGGAGAGCACAAACGTAATAGGAAAAGGAAGTTATTAGTACTCACGAGGAATCACATAAACATGGGTATACGTGTACATTAGTACCGCTCTGTGTCTGTGATTAATATATTTGATAGACACAACAACAGAACGGGGAAAAATATTGATTGTTATATCCAATATACTGCAATATAGGCGGTGTATATTATATCGATACAATGTGATTCATCTTCCTTTTCTCTTTGAAATGAAAAGTTATTGCTAGCGATGGAATAAATTCAAGTTCATGGTCGTGTGGGGTGCCAAGCGTTGCAAAATGCAGAGTAAAAAAACACGACAGTAAAACCATCTTGATTTGACACGGTACATAATCATGTAGCGTTGAAAAAGGATGTTGCACACCACCCGTTCATACAAATTTTTGCAATTCTCATTAGTCATTAGGCATTTAATGACTACGACAAGATTTAGCTTGAGGAAAACAAAGAAAGGGGAAAAAAATATATCGGAAGGAATAACGCGTATCCCATTTTTATACCATATTTAGGATACCATAATTTTTATACGTTGTTTGCAAAATTTTTATGTTATCCGTTTTAAAAAAAGAAGGAAAAAAATCAGCACAAAAAGAAGAGAGGTGTTGTATGAGTAAGCAGGTTTAAAAAAGTGGGAGTGCATGCATTTAATAAATTAGAATGAAAAGCACAAAAAGCATATACAATTGGGCTGAATGGTGATAGGCGATTTCCTGCTTAATTAAATGTGAATACCTCAAATTCCATCATGTTTCCTTTTCCCAGCGAAAAGACCTTGGAATGGCACTTCCTGAACAACACGCTAGGAGTAACGTCGTAATATTATATAGCTTGAAACTCCTTATGTTATGGACGGTGTTGTCTGTATCGCAGTAAGTTTCGCTAGAAAAACATACACAAGCACAAGTTTTTTTCACATACACAAACGTGTACACACTTTTTTTTTGTGGCAGAAGCGTCTTCTGGGGTTTTCTGTTCTTGCTAAGAATTTATAGGTGTATACAATATGATGAGGTGGTAAAGAGACGAGGAAAGATACTTCTTTATACTAGAGCTCCTGTCGCTTCTTCGATCCTGTGGCTTGTTTTGCCGTGGTGGCGGTGGTATTACTTCTATGATGGTAGACCACTCACATTTACAACCTGTTACACATAAAACAAGATGATATTATGCGGTTTAGTTGGGCTGCATACATTTCTATAATCACATTCACACAGTGTTTCTTACAAAAAGTTACCAACTCACGACTTATACTTTGTAAAAAAGATAAAGTTGGCATATCATATAGGTATAAATTCCAGGCACATTTTTATCGCATAATATCTAGATTTAAGCCTGAGAGTATTCCTAACCATGAGTACGATCGTGTAACCAGCCTATACCTACTAGACTTTTACGGGAAATGAGCACTACCTCTTCCTCCTTGTGTTCATGTATTTGCGAGTGTGCATTAATAATAATATTTAAAACCCAGATAAATCAGACTAGCAGGATGAACCCATGATGCATACATTTAACATGCTGTTTCCAAGCGGAGCTAGTTATCATTATGAAAAGAAGAAATTCAGTTATTTAGCCAGATAAAAAAATCCAAATGAGCATCATTTGCATGTTATGTGGAACATCAATGCTCGGAATGACATGCTTTTAATCACGGACGAGACTTGTCTCGCAGAAATCGGAAATGAATTTATTCAAGGGTGTAGTTGTGTACATGGCACACAAATTAAAATAAATTTTTCCAGTGTGTTCCACCAACACCAGAACTTTCATCCCTGATGTCTTCAAATATAAGAATAATATATGGAAAGTAATGTCAATCTGCCATGAGCATATACTGTAATCTTGCCAAGTCCAATCCAGTGTCAGATACAAAACACTGATAAAGGAACAGGAGAATGATGTTGATAACGACCGGGAAAAAGGCAGGACTCGAGTCATATGCAAATTAAACTTTTATCCATAAAAGTAAAAACTTTCGATTAAATTTATGTCAGCACTATATTATTATGTACTTTTGATTATGGTGTTTCGACTCCATGTTATATACCTCTTAACATGTTTTCCAATGTGTACTTATCCTTATGCCTTATCTCCCAGTGGAGAGGAGCACAGTTTCCTTCCCGTGTGTGTCGTCGTGCACTGTTCGAGTGTATTTTGCAGCACTTCACACAGTGTATGCATAAATGCCATGCATGCTTTCATCTTTCAACCTTCACGGCTGGTTAAATATATTTATTTTTTTCCTTTTTGATTAACGTTTCGGTGTTTGGTTGGTAAAAGCACAAGGTCCGAGTAGTCAAATGAAATAAGAGATTCTGACGCAAGAGACTCTAATCAGGCCTTAAACACTTTCCTGCTTTCAAACTTTTCCCTATATTTATTATCTCATGCTGCCTATATGAAAACCTATAGATAAAAAACACGTGATCTTTCTAATATGCAAAAATAGTCTCTGTAAAGATGCCTATTATTAGTACTTTTCGCAATACTTGCTTTATCTTCCTGCACACGCATATTATGTACGTGTACGTTTTTCACACAATTAGATCTTCACTTTCTTTCGCCTAAAGTCAATTGTTATCAGAGGATTTAGACATTGATGCACTTTAGTACTATGAGGAAAAACAAAATTCCCTTTCATATGAAATGAATGTAGAATATATAGTTACCACATCCTAATATTTTATATGACACAGATGACATTATGACATCCTTTTCCTCATTATATATAGGACAATGGACAAAAGTTGTCTACTTTTGTTGTACTTGTAATTGATTTATCGATTGTTATCAGCTTTTAAATAAATCAAATAATATACCTTTTATTCAGCGACAACCACTCATCCACACTGTGAACAAACAATTTCCCAGAAAGTTTGACATAAATTTGAAAACAAAACCATCCAGCCAAAATGTACTAATGGGTTTCTTTCACACACTATGCCTGTCACAAAGAGGGACAAGTTTGTCCTTAAGGCGATGCAGTCACATTAATAACAGTAATTACAAAATATATATAATATTCCAGAGAAATGAGAACGGAATGTTTCGTTGAACTACTGCTGCATGCAAACTAGTCTCCTCTGTTCAATTGCTTGAATGTAATTCACTGAGCACACCATACAACCACTGCACACCACTTCTCAGCAGTATACACTTCATCTCTCGAGTACATATAATCATGAAATGATAAAGAAGAAAAAATAATAATTGTAGTCGGTGGTGGTGGTGGAAAACATGCGTCGCTGCTGGAGCATGGAAACGGAAAAGGCTTGGACTAATACACAGACACGAACGAAGGAGATAAATCCTTCCTAGGGACGGTTGTTGCACGGTTTAACGATTTGTACTTTACTATAACATCGTTGCTCGCTCGTTCATGGAGACTACTGATGATGATTACATTGCATACTTTATTTCTGTATGAATGCATGGCATGAAAGCATTGTAATAGTCAGTATCAAACTATATTATAGTCAAAATGTATGAATAATGCGCGTGCATGTAAAGCTGAGATGAGACTAAATCATTACCAGTGAAATAAAATAATACTGGCTGGATGGCACACACTCTCTCGCACACACACAGACAAACATTTACAGAGAGACTGCTCCAGCTGAAGGAAGATGAGCAGTTTAATGATAATAGAAACTAATTAAAGTATTTCCTTCCTTCTTTGCCGACGACTGACTCTGTGTGTGTGTGATGATGTTGGTTGAGCAAAGTTTAATCGCAACGCAAAGCAGGCGAGGCGGTTTTTCTATCTGTGATTCTTTTTTGGCTGCTCTGGTAGTTAGGGCTGGCAGCTTCCGTCGTCCTTCGTCAATGTTGCACACTGTAATAGCTTGCCTACTGACTCCACTAAATGTGGATGCTATCACTAACTGCTGATGATGTTGCCGAAGCTGCTCCTTGCTTACTCTGACTTCTCAGCCCAATCCTGCTCATCCTGTGGAGATGAAAGATAAAGAAGATCCTTTTAAGTCACTATTGCAAAGAAAAGAGTATTACTTGTGCACACACACTCACAAATCTCTACTTCTTCTCAGTACACGGGAATCATTACCATTACCACCCATTCTATTGTGCTTAAAAAGTGATCGCCTCTTTTTTTCTAAAACTCGCATGTTAATTTGATATATCCTTTAAGATCGTCATCATCAGTAGGAGAACAACAACAAGAGAGGCATCATCATCATCATCAGCTCCCATTATCATTTCTTTTCATGTAAGCATGAATTCGAATGCAAAAGCAGGAAAGTACGAATATAAAAATGCATATGAAAGGAATATGATAATACAGAGACATCTTCTAATAGGTACATAGAAAGAGCATCAAGAAATCAGGATATATTATTCCAAACCATGTTAGCATGTATGCAGCAGCAAACCAGGCAAAAGTTGATGTGTGTGCTAGTTAGCTAGTAACTTGGAATATTTCCTCTTTTTATTATATAGTGACTAGTCAGTCACCACCACCACCACCATCTCAATCCAGCAGCAACGACGTCAAACGCCACATCCATGTATGCATACATACATATACCTTCCTTTTTTCCTTAAACAACATCTGCGAATAATAGTCTCTCAGCGGTCTTCATATGAGTAATTCATACGATGCAGTGTTCAGATCACATTTTTACATTCAATTCATTTCATACATTATCTCCTGTATTCTCAATATCTGCAAACAAGAACCAGCCGGATGGGTTGTTAAATTACGTCGTTCTGCTGCTAACAGATTCAGTGCTTTTCCTCACTCTTTATTCAACAGCAGTAACAACAATGCTCACTTTCTGTACCAGAACGGCGGACGAACGTCATCATTATCAATAATATTGCTGACGACGACGGTATTGCCGTGGACTTTACATGGTAAAAAAATATGGTTATCAATCTCAAAAGGAACTTTTGACAAGCATCACAGCAATGGCTCAACCCACTTGAAAGAAACATGTAAATGAAAAATCACTTTGATTACTCTCTCCAATGAATAGTTTGCTGCGGATATTTATCCCAATCAAAATCAACCAGTGCAGCAAAAGGGAAGGAAATTGACATACCATTAGCAAATAATAGTTGGCATTAACTTTGCGTCAAGCCATGCATGCATACTACTACAATCACGTAGAGCCTCATAAACCTTGCTCATAAACCATGTTTGTCCTATATTCCAACTTGAAGATAATTAGTTTCCAGAACTTTACGTTTTCCATTTCTCTGTTTTTATTTGTACAAACCTCCATTTTCATGATCTGATCATGCATACTTTTGCAAAATGTTTGAAAGTATTTACATGACATTGATACACGATTTTAAAGAGCAGTTGCAACGAGTGGAATAAAATCTGCTGCTTAGGTAAACATTCCAAAAGACATTTTTAGCTTTAAGCATGTCTCCAACATGGTGATGCAGATTTCAATGAGAATTGGACCAAATATACCTATACTACTGACAGATGCAATGTAATATTATCAACAAATAGTGTCGCAAATTTGCAAACACTATCAAACATTTAGAATGCACGTTTCCCTTATGCACGTTTGATGGAAAAGTAACCAATTACTGTTCTCAGACAACCTTGCCTAGTTCCCAGACAGACCCGTAGCCGTATGCTTAACAAAATGCTTTTAAGTTAATTGTCATTTATTTTACCTACATGTCCAAATCAGTGAACAAAAGCTGAAATCCATGTGAAGTTAGTGGGTCCAACGTGGTGCCATCATATCACAACTTCACTAAACATCACCGACGCGATTGAAAACACATTTTGATAAAACAGAAGCAGTGAACACATGCGTACAAGTAATAATGATACGAAGACATTTATCCAGTTTTCCACTTCCCACGAATCACACCAGTGTGCAATCACACTCACTTTTTTATTAAAGCGCTATTTGAAGAACAATCGTACATGTTCACTTCCTCACAACACAGGAATATTCATTCCTGCGATTATATTATATATTTCCCCATTTAAATTTTGAGAAATGTTGCGAAATGATGACGGATGTGCATGTATATATTTGTTTGCTGATGAATCAGATACATAAAATAAATGATGAGAGTAGCCACTTGTAATCTTCCTTCATTCTCTTTATTGTTTAGTCCGTGTGAATATTGTATTGTCAGATTGTCCAGAAACAAGGATAAAAATATTTTAATTTTTTCTCAGTAAAAATATTTGGGTAGGAAGGAATGAGCATATAGAAGCTGAATATTTTCTTTTCAGTCTGGTCTGGTTACAAGTGGATGAAGAAAGATGGTTGGTAACTTTTCTAATAGCTGCATACACACATAAAGGAGGAATACCTCCACATTCTTTAGAGATTCAGCGGATGGACGGGAAAGGAAAAGAGTCAGCCCCCAAAAATATGTATGTATATGGTTATGATGATGACGATGGTGTGATGAGGAAAAAGTGGTTACGTAAAAAGTATTTAACATTGACATCCTTCCTCTTTCGCAGCAACAGAAAAGGAGACGAGATTCCTCTTCTGGTTTTATAAAATCCCCCTCGGGAGATTTTACTTGGGGCAGCAGCACCAGTGTATTGAGCCACTCGCTTTGTAACATTCATAAAATGGAATATAACATGAAACATCCATCCATATCAACGACAACCGGAGCCATAAGTGAGAAGAGAGAGAGAGACGGAAGGAGAAAAACAACTTTGGTTGAATATTTTTTCTTGTTCATGAAGCTGTTACTTGTTTCTCGTGTGTGCGCGTATATTATTATGAATCTTGGTCTTGCCATGTAAGACCTAAGACCCAACAACTCAACTCATCATAATATTATATTGTATCTATACAGCGAGCTTGTAGGGGACATGAGATGAAAGTTGATGGGCTTCAAAAACTCACTTGGATTCAGTTAGTTATAGCTATACCTTCTCACTCAACTGAATACAAAAAAAAGAAGTTTTGACTGTTGTATGTATTGTATGAGTACGTAAGCAACATTACCATACCACGAATCTTCCTCCAGATCCAGATTCCAGTTTTGCTGCTGTGGATTAATAGGTATGATGAAGTATGAACGTGTGAAACTATATGAAATGAAGTACAAGATTTTTGTTAAACCGATATGAAAATCTTGTTAGCATTTAGCAATAACGTTATATAGCTTATATGTATGTATGTATGTGTGGGTAAAATATGGTAAGTGAAATTTGGTACTACGCGTCGCTCATGTAATAATATGTGGAGTGTAAATGTTTACTGACAAACTTACAAAAATTCACTTTACTCCACGTTACATCCGGATACCTTATCATTGGCAGAACATGGTCTCGGCATAATATTCTCCAATTCCTATTTCACTTTTCTCATCTTTTGGATTTTACAAATAATATGATCGTCGGGGGTCAGAGCAAAGCCACAGAGATTTTCTTTTGATCTCAGCAATAGCATATTATATAGGTATGCAATGTGGGGTAGACTCTTCAACCACCTTTTGATATGAAGAAATAATGCAATACTACGTCAAACGTAGCTTCCTTTTCCTTTTGTTCTCATTTCCGACATCTTTGTAATGGTGTATCTGTGTCGAAATAAGACGGGAAATAAATGCTTCGACATTCTACACAGATTATGATTATGTTTTGCATCTTGCATCATTCATAAGTAAATGCTTGAATGCTTGATGATCGATCAATATGACCTTACTTTTACATTTCTGATTTAAGACATTACCTGATGTTTCAAAAAACGAATACATATGTTGAATGTGTGAATAATACGAGCATGTAAAGAGTATAGAAAAATATTGGCAATATGGCATAAAGTTCATTCTATCGATATACATAATATATTTTATTGCAAATGCAAAAATTCTGCTGGTTTCCAATTTCTTGGCATGCATGCATAAATGTTAGCTGAGAACACAAGTTCATACATTATGCTAGGAGCTTGGGAAAGGGGTTTTGATGGCTAGAATTAATTCAGCCAGATTTAGTTACATTGACGTACACATTCCGGAAGCTACAACAACTAGCAAAAAATTTCCATTCAATTGGGGAAAAGGCACACGCAGAAAATCCCAATTTTCTCAGCACTATACTCACCAACAAGTAATTTACAAGATAGTCTGAAACATGGTTTTAAATTTAATTAAACGAGTACTGTCACAGGTTATGAAACCTGTAATAGAAGTTAAGATATATTGCTTGTGATGGATTGTTTTATGCAAAATGTTGTATGTTTGCAAGGTTTGTGTCACTCAGTGCTTCAATGAACAAATTAATTAACATAATCAATTGTGCCTTACAACGAATCCTATGCATTCCAAATCGTGTGTCAGTCAATTGCACTTATTTTTTAAATTTTTTTTATGGATTTCACAGATTTATTTTACCCATCCTTACTATTTAGTCGATGCTGGTTTTTAGGCTTATGCATGCACACAAAAGAAAGATAAAACTTGGCATATTGAAACATTGAAAGTCAAGTGAAAAAAAGCTCCTGAAACTTAAAAATGTCATTATGTCATTAAGTAATCAATTGTACTTTGTTGTATGGGCTGACTCACATTCCTGTTGTGGAATATCATTTTGATGCCAAGTAAAAGTCATGTTGAGCTTCTAAAAGCCATTGTCATTGTCATCAGTTCTTCTTTGAATTAATTAACCGTATTTGAATGCAACAAATGCAAGATAACCCGGACAGAAAGTAATTGTAATCTCATCTAGCAGAAATTTATTATTTCATTGAGAGAAAATTGTGACTAGACTAAACAAGGGATTTTCATCCTTCCTGTTTTACGTTGAACCAGAGAGTATCGGCTTTTTTAGCTTCATGGTTTTCTATCATCGCTACTTGTGATTTCCTTTTTGGCTTCTCTCCTAGTTGCCGCGTTGGTTTGAAGCCTTTGCTGGCGAGAAAGCATTGGTAGGGCAGAGCTCATTAGAAGTACGGCAAATACAGGACGACAGCTGCTTCTCCAAACACTCCAATGCATAAGTAGGTAACGCCGACCACTTCTAAAAATCCCCAAAAATAAAACAGCAACTTGTGCCGTTAGTGCCGCATCCCACCTAACTGTATCCTTATTAAAATAAATACATCAGCAGTTAGCGACTGCTTCTGACGGACAGCTGCAATTCCCTCACCGTCAACCGTACACACTCAACTCTCTCTCTGGTCTGGTGTTTCACATTTACCATCATCATCATAGTATCAAGCTATATTAATATTTTTTACGTGGTTGGTTCGTTGATGATAGTCAGCTTGTAAACCTATTGTGTTTTTTTGAAGGTTAAATTAACTATTAGAGTCACAGTTAATAAACAAGTATTGTGCTACTACTACCTCTACTGCTCCTACAATATTTTTACCTCTCTTGTCTATCGTGTTTTTCAACAAATATTCAAAAAAATACCAAAACAATCTCCACTGCAGTACGTAGTCTATCGTGTCAATTAGTAGTTTGATAGTAAAAAAAACAATTAATTTGTAGGTGAATTCTGTGAACCGTATGGTTTAGTTTAATTATTGGCATTTGGAAAGTTGGAATAGTCAAGTTTGTAGTTTAAGATTATCCCACTGCACGTATTACAACGCGTTGAGCGTAATTAATTTATAGTTTTATGGTTTTTTGGTCTGTTTGCGTTCCGTTGTTGATCTAGATTAGTCACTACAATCACAATAAATACCTTACTTGTAACTTGAAATGAATTAAAAGATACTGAAAAAATGTCAACTTGTAAGAATGGGTCCTGAAAAATGCAATAAACGTCAAGTTAATTTCTTGAAGAAGCAAACAATCATCGTCAATCCTACTACTGTTATCCATTTACATCAGCTGTGATTTGTTTTTTTTTAAGATATTAATTTATTGAGTTACTGGATATTTTTTAAAACTTGAGAATAAAGTCAGTTTTAAGCAAAAAATTAAGACCGCTGGATTTGGGTTCCTCATAATTCTACTCTGACTCATCGTAATTTTTTATTATTTTACTTGTTAATGGTTCCCAGTCATTGTTGATTGTTGAAAATACGACTGATTTCAGAACTAAACATTGAACAGTTAGTATTTAATTTAAGCGCCCGTCATACTAAAGTAAACGACATTGGTTGTCCCGCATATTTTATGTACAATTAAATATCCACTTTAGTACATTATACATTAATAAGTCCTCAAACATCGCTGACTTCTCACGAGTTTCGATTGCTAAACCCTAATTCTGAGCGGGGGCTCGGCTCCATCGACAAATAAATTGCAGCCAAATGTCAAAGAAGCAGTAGTAAGTTGTGAGTTGAACCTCTAGTAGTGTTTTTAGAAGACTGTCCACGCGGTATCCCTGATAGATAATCAAAATGGTAAGTGGTTATATCATTAAAAGTCTGAAGTTTCTCTTGGTATTTGTAATTAACTTTTTCTCTTTATCGATAATTTATTTACTTTTAATTGTAACTTATCCAGATTTTCACAAACGAGACTGTCCAGAAAGCCTATTTGGCTACGGAGGAGAATCCCTTCGATTTAGACGCCTGGAACATACTGCTCCGAGAAATGCAACAAAGGAAAATAGAAGAAATGCGACAGCTCTTTGAAAAATTGGTTAAAATGTTCCCTACTACTGGTAGATTTTGGAAAATGTACATTGAGCAGGAGGTAAGAAAATCAAATCATTTGTGATTGTTTTGGAAAAGGTTACCCTACCATCATATGTCATTATGTCATTCTTTATCTACTGACGCTTACAAATTTTATTTTATGTTATCCAGATGAAAGCTCGCAATTACGATAAAGTAGAGAAGGTGAGTGTTAGATTATTTCTTGGATTTATTATGTCACTGATTGTTTATAAGAAAATATACATAATTATCGTAAATTATTTAAAATTCATGTAGCTGTTCCAACGGTGTCTAATAAAAGTCTTACATATCGATCTGTGGAGACTGTACCTCCAATACATTCGGGATTCAAAGGCAACGCTACCGACGTACAAGTGAGTTTTCTATAATCATAGTATAGTTTTTTATATCTCCTTATAGAGTACATCAATTTTGATTTTATCATTTGCAATTTAAGGGAAAAAATGGCCCAGTCGTATGATTTTGCCCTGGAGAAAATAGGAATGGATATTCAGTCCTTTTCAATTTGGAATGACTACGCAAACTTCCTCAAGTCTGTAGAAGCTGTGGGATCGTACGCGGAAAACCAGAAAATAAGTGCAATCCGAAAGGTTGGTTATGTGTTTCAAAATCTACAAGTAGACAATGGAGTTCTTTATGTAGTGCTGCTGAGCTAATGTTATAATCATTATTTTAAATTTCAGGTGTATCAAAAAGCTGTAATGACCCCAATGGTCAGTGTAGAGACTCTTTGGAAGGACTACATTGCTTTTGAGCAAGGTATAAATCCAATAATTGCGGAGAAAATGTCAATGGAACGCTCAAGGGATTATATGAATGCTCGAAGAGTTGCGAAAGAACATGAAGCCATTACCAGAGGCTTGAACAGAAATTTTCCCTCGGTTCCTCCAGTGGGTACCCCGGAAGAACTTAGACAAGTAAGTCATTGCAATTTATAATTACTAAATGTTTAGCGCTGTTCGTGCCTTTTTGCAGTTTATGAAAGTTGCAAATGAGCAACAATGAGATTAAAAACCGTTATGTTTTGCAGGTAGCGTTGTGGAAAAAGTACATAGCATGGGAAAAAAGCAATCCCATGCGGACGGAGGATCTCACCTTGCTTGCCAAACGAGTCATGTTTGCCTATGAACAGTGTCTGTTATGTCTAAGTCATCATCCGGATATTTGGTATGAAGCTGCTCTGTACCTAGAAAACATGGCGAAACTTCATAACGACAAAGGGGTAAGGGTAGTATTACTTTTCTACTCTACATTATCTCCAGAAACTACAGTTTTGTAGTGCATACAAAAGACTTGTGCTAAAGACAAAAAAAAATGATTTGACTTCACAGGATTCCAATGCTGCTAAAACATTCAACGACGAAGCCGCGGCGATGTATGATCGAGCAATATCTGGCGTCCTCTGTAAAAACATGTTGTTGTATTTCGCATATTGTGATTTTGAAGAAACAAGAGTGAAGTACGAGAAGGTTCACTCAATCTATCAGAAACTATTGGAAGTTGAAGACGTAGACCCAACACTAGTAGGTTATCTTCCTGTCTGGTTTGCTAAAACTAAATTACTATTATCAGTACTAAATACTGTTACACGTCCCATTGTGTTTTTCTTCATTAAAATTTTTACTATTCTTCGACCCTCTTACGTAATTACAGTTCCTTATAAAATACATTTGGAACATTTCCAGCTCTTAATTCTAGACTGCTTATATTGAATGTGTCTTTAATTGAACTATCACCGTCAATGCAAATCCATACCAGTTAATGGAAAGGCATCTCCAAGCTAATCCCTGCCAGCATACAGTAAAACGGCATATTTATTTCATATCACGAAATTCAAAACTGATGTTGAAGTAGTATCAAGTACCTACCTCTTACGTATTTCACTTTCATGCCTTTGACACTGTACTAATGGCGACCTTGGGTTTGCGCTTCCGTGAACTGATGTATTGGATGTTGACAATGTTCGCGCGTAATACTGGTTTTTACTTTCTCTCGATATCGTCGGTGCTTTTCATAACGGTGTATTTAAAAATCACTCCAATGATGTGCATTCTCTTCTTCCAGGCATATGTGCAGTATATGAAATTTGCAAGACGTGCGGAAGGTATAAAAAGCGCACGAACGATTTTTAAAAAGGCTAGGGAGGATCCTCGCTCGAAGCATCATATTTATGTTGCTGCTGCATTAATGGAGTATTACTGTAGCAAAGATCAAAACGTAGCGTTCAGAATATTTGAACTTGGCCTTAAAAAGTTCCCGGACGATGTTGATTACATTATGCGTTACGTGGATTACTTATCTCATCTAAACGGTATGGAAGCTGGAGTTGTTAAAAAAGCATCTCATTGTTGAACAATGCTTAGCTAAATTACTGAAAAAAGCTTATCTTGTTTGTAATAATTATGTAGCAGAGTTATTCTTGGCTCATATACGATTTATTTCATTAATATTTAGAGGAAAATAACACTCGGGTACTTTTTGAACGCGTGTTGACGTCCGGAACACTAGAGGCTGAAAAATCAGTGTACGTTTCAACATTTTTGTAAATTATGTTCTGATCCTGGTTTACTTGCTGCTCTAAAGTGGATTCATTGCGCTTGAAACTGTATTAACTTTAACTGAAACTGCGTCATGAATTAGGATAAAATGATGATTTAAGGTTTTTATTGTCTTTCAATAACCACGGTCCAAAGTCTCAATGTTTTATAAGTATAAGTCTAATACACGCTCTAAGTCTAATACATTGAATTACGACGGAAGTCTAATATTTTTGCAACGTAAATGTTACTGTAGCTCGTGCATTGAGTCCACTCTAAGAGATAGCCTTTCAAAATCAATTGTGTAAAATATTGCTTTACAATGACTGCTTAATTTGGGATACAGGGACATATGGAATAAGTTCCTTGAATTCGAGTCTACAATCGGCGACCTAAGTAGCATCGTAAAGACGGAAAAGCGTCGGAGCACTGTATTAAACCAGGTTTGTCTACCATTATTTTAAGTGAAAAGGAGATTGAAGCAACCTATGAACTGCTATAATCTTTTAGTTTTGCTGTTCTATTTCGTTTCAGTTAAAGGAGTTTGAGGGAAAGGAAACTGCACAAATTGTAGATCGCTACCGATTTCACGACTTATTTCCTTGTTCCACTGCTGAATTGAGGTCCATAGGATATTCTGATGTTCTAGCAGTATCATCTAAGTCAAAGGTTGAACTTCCTACTGCATCTGAACCAACGGAGACCGAAGAGGAAGAAGAAGATAAAGTCTGCCGTCCGGACTTTTCTCAAATGATTCCTTTTAAACCTAAAATTGATGCTTATCCTGGAGAACACGTAGTTTCAGGTAAGTTTCCCCACATGGCCAGATATCAATTTCGCACTATGTCTCTCACAGAAATCTTAATTATGATGCTTTGTGTACTTATAGGGGGGACATTTCCGATGCCGCCAGCTGCCGCTCATTTGACCTCATTGTTACCTTCACCAGTGTATTTTCATGGACCGTTTGTCGCAGTAGACAAACTCATACAAGTATTTCAAAGACTGCAACTTCCAGAACGGGTTCCATCACCTAACGGGGAAGGTACTGATCAAACACAATTCGATCTTGCAAAATCAGTTCACTGGGTCATCAATTCGGAGAATGATCACAACCACCAAAGGGAACATCACTTTCACAATCACAGAGGAGGAAAGCGTGGATTTAAGAGGAAAGGTTTTGCTGCGCATGGCAATCAAGACCAACATGACAGTGATGAAGACGATTCCTCAGCAGCTCCGCCCATTAATGATATTTACAGAATTAGACAGCAAAAGCGAGTAAAATAATTGATGGTCAACTTTTCGTCTGAACTTTGTGAAAACTATCAGAATAAATTGAATTTTGAACTGAGACTGCCTGTTGTCACATTCTTTTATGCTGCGTCTTATGGAAATGTAAAAACAAATTTTTAATATTATAGAAAAATAAGCATGCATACCTGCAGAAAGTACATTTTGCTTTAAGTGAATGTGAGAGCAAAATATCATACCTAGCATTAACTTTTATTATTATAATAATTCACAGAATGCGTAAAATACATTTATTGTAAATCATGATTTTTTAAAAGATGTTTTATGTTGTTAAAACATTTACAACACAAACCTGTATGACTAAATCTAGGTGTATATATTTATCTTTAAACTTTGGAAAGGCCTGGCCCACTCAAAATCAGAAAAAAATATTATGTTATTCTTAGTTTTAGAAAGTAAAATAAAATATATGAGAAATTATTCTTTTTGGTTAATAATGTAGTAGTGTATACTATAGTATATTATCTCTTGTACCTCTGTAAGTTCTTGAAATCGGTAGAAAAATAAATCTTAGTTGAAACCTCATTTTTTTTGCGCAATAATTTAAGTTTTTATTTATAAATTAATCTTCATCACAGTCACAACAGTAGCATTTTACACACATTAACACGTTTTAATTGTGATACATTGCTAATAAGCATAGGGAAATGCCATCCATGTAGCGTTTAAAAACAGATTTCAGATTGGGTTGCCTACAAGAAAAAATATAGCCAAATTATAGCATCTAACACAACATGAGTCCATAAATAAACACAAAATATTCAATTCAATCATTCCAACTTACGATTTAAGTACATCAATTTCAGCTCCTGTGTCTGTGAAAATTTGAAGAAACGTTTTCATGTCCCCTGAAGGCCACTGAAGATGTTTACATGGCTCTATATATTTCTCAACTAAATCTATGAAGAGGTCTTTGAGTTCTTTGCTGTGGTTAAGTCCATACGCAATGTTAATCAACGTTCTTGAGTATACCTATATTAACGAATATCAAAAAGTGAAAGAAGTTAAAATAGTCAAACAAGTTATCGGATTTATTAGTGTCTTTTAGGTATTAAATTCATTTTATGTATGTAGGTTGTACCTTGAAGTTATGTTCTACTTCAACATAAATTCTCTCTGACACTTTGGACTTCAATCTTTGGCATAGTAGTCTAGATAAGAAAAATCGACAAATTGCTTAAGCATTCTTTATTCGTGAATAAGCAAATAATTCACGAAAACCGTCTTAAAAGTTTCGTGTGAAATTCCTTACGTTTTATGTTCTTTCTCTTTGTCCAGCAACACGCGTAAATCTCTGAGATCCATGAGAAATTCCCGTTCTACATCAGCATCTGCACTAGTTTCATCAGTTAATGCCAT
The DNA here is from genome assembly GCA_034700605.1 of Willowsia nigromaculata. NCBI lineage: Eukaryota > Metazoa > Arthropoda > Collembola > Entomobryomorpha > Entomobryidae > Willowsia > Willowsia nigromaculata. The sequence continues at coordinate 61,530 of JAQIXX010000125.1, read as the reverse complement.
TGGCGAAGTCCAATAGGTCATCATTGCCTGAGCGCAGTTGTAAAAGTCTCTAAAAGTTAAATACTGAAGCTTTCGCTTGCTTGTTTCCAACTTGTTGGTAGCAATGAACACGACAGTGCTGTATTTTCTATACAAATTAGAAAAAGTAGAGAATAAGTCTTCCTGAACAACTGAATAGTTTTAATGAGCAATTTTTCATCATGATATAAAATATACTTTGCAAGTTCCTCCGATAACAGAAAATGTGTACGTATATTGTGAATGAGTCCTCCAGGTAACTCTTCTACCGTCTTGAAAATTCTCTTTGCATTGTCAAACTGTCGTCTGTAGAGGTAATGTAAATTCACACTTTATAAATATCTAATACATAGTACCCATTTCCATACACGCATCAATACAACATTTCTCTGAGGAATTACCGACAAGAACGTAAATTGACGCCTGTTTTCTCGCTAACTTCATCCAGATCTTTTCTCTGTCGGGAAGATAACTTTTTTCCCATTATTTCTCGCATAACAGGATCCTCAAACTCATAGTATCTGTACATAAAAAACAATCATGTTTCATGAATTAATTAGTAAGTAAAACTTCACTGTATAGCACTCCCCAGAATTAATGAAAACGCTATACAAATTTGTGTGTTTTATCTAATAAATCTTACGTGTTGATCAGCATTGTTTGCGTTGCATTGTCCATTTGAAATGTCCACTGCTCATTTAGTCTGGGAGGAAACTGCAACCATTTTTCAAGCATGATATATGTTCGAAAATGGTCAGAAATATCTGCAAGAAGAAAATCGGCGGATGCCGTTGTTCCAGGGATCGAGTGTAGAGCTCCTCTTTGCTGCAAAATCATCGCCGCCTCTTGAGCTGATACATAATTTGCAATGATGAAATTATCAATCATGGTCTCAAGAGCTATATTATTAATAGCTTCGTTACATAGATTCTAGTAGTTACCTGAATTTCCTTCAACCCATAGTTGAAATATATCTGGGTCGACGTAAGTATTGTTTCCCACGAACGCATCCACTTCCGGATATAAGGACATCATTTCCTTTGCGAAGAAGCTCATTTATGCGATGTAGTTAGTTTAATGGATCAATTACTTTAAACCAAAATAAATAGTCGATTAGCATCAGCGCAGGACGGAAATAAGAAATCACACATTCTCAGTTATTAAAACATGGCTTGGATGTACAAGACAAGGGGCTTCTTAATAGCAACTCTCTAGTATCCAGATCAGACTTATCTTTAAATCTTTTGTACTCACTCTGTCTGGACTACTTACTATATTATTGAGAAAAAGGGTTGGGCTCATATATGTAAAGGTTTATTATGTTGTGTTTCGTATCATGCCTTCAAATTAAACATTTAACATGGACATTTGTGTACATGTGTTGGGCGCAGAACATAAAACAATGCATTATTGTACAAAAATACAAGGAAACTTTCTTTTTTAGTGATTCACTTTTCGAATAATGTGTAATGTTGACTGAATGGTCAGGTCAAGGATGAAACTTGCACACAGTTTTTCACCGTGATAAAAATAAAGTAGCAAAACTATCGAACCCCATCTTACCCCATTTAAACTAGGTTAGATCCAGGTGCAACTGCTGGAGAAGTGGAGACCCATCATTTTATGCAATGCAGACAAACACGTGAGAGAAAGGCTTTATTTTCCCCATAACTTACTCCGCCAAAGCTGTATAATGACTCCTTGTACACGACTTAGATATTTCTCCTCCAGCTGCGTCTGCAATTTGTAAAAAGGATATCAAGGTTTTTTCCTTGCACTGGCTTGCACACTTTCACAACCTTTTTTTACATTGACAACATCAAGAAGGCAATTTTTGGATTTCCACTTTCACACGGAATGCTTTATATTCTGTAGAATTTGTACCAAATTTTACACCAGGACGATCTCCTTTATCTCCACGTACCGTTTTTCATGTTTAAAATTTAATATCAGGGAATTTAACTGTCGAATTCGTGTAACGAGTTGGTGAAGATGTCATTCTTAAGTTCATTTATCAACAACGTGATGGGACAAGCTGTGAGTGAGTCAAAAGAAGTACATAACACAGGAGGAACAGCAAATGGCAGCCAATCGATATCCATGAACAACGAATCGCAAGACAATTGTGACCCCAACGTAGGATTTTGTAAGGAACCGCTCGAGTATAACTTTATTGACTTCACGAAGGCTAAACGCAGTCCCATTTTTGATGTTGATCCAATGCTTTTGAAAAAGTTTATCGGTCACAATGTTACAGTTCACAGCATTAGCAGGCAAGAGTTTAATGGATGCTGTTTGGCGATAGATCCTGTTTCATTAAGGTATGATATTTTTACTCATTCGTTTCATTATCGTTGCTGTATGATCAGTGCTCATTCGTTCATTAAATATTTATTTATGATTGCATTTTACAGTGTCATCCTTGCTAAACGCGCTTCTGGAGGAAAAATTAGGGTTACAACAGTACCTGGCTATTACTTATCTAAAATCAAAGTAGACTCCAACTCTGTTCCGGCAGAGAACAGTGTCAGTGTCAACGATTTGGATGTCGCAGAGTTATACCACGCACCAAGTTTGTACACTGAAAACAAAAATACGTGTATGTCAAGCGATACAAATCTCAGAGAGGGAGGAGAAAGCAGTGTTACTGATGAGTCTCGACTTGCCCCAAAGCCAATTTCTCAAAAGAGTGATGACATTAACAAGCTCACAGAGAGGGAAGAAATTATGAAAAGAAAGCAAAATTTAATAGATCTTTTGAAGAACCATCGCATGCCAGTCACCGTCAGAGAAGACATTTTAGAAATTCCAGGTGTAAAAATTATGCCACCGTATACGGTTGAGTGCTGTGAAACGAATAATCAAATGATAAAGAAGAAGCTAGGTGAACTAATGAAATCTTTGTAGTAGTACTTTTAATACTATCGAATTATAATTATCGAATGTTCCACCGAACTTAAAATAAAAAAGTTTTTGTAATATGAAATTTGTAAAAAATAAAGTCACAAACAGTTGAGGTAGTTTTCAGGTTAATTTTTATTTTGTCAGAATAATACATTTAAAAATACGGGTAATCGGTACATAATACATATTACATTATCAAGTAAATACGTTGTCATAATTAACCTGGTCATAACGGGAGAAATTAATAATGATTTCATTGCACTGGCTCAATTAAGTGAAGATCCGTGTATCACTTTTATCGCTGATGAGTCCAAGAATAATTTTATCGAATCCGATGTGAATTTTTCAGAATTTTGGTTAAATAGTTTTGTACATTGCGTTGCTTATGTATATTTTCATCGATACTAGATAAATAGAAACTACAGCATTTCTGTCACTTTCATTTTGGCAAGATGGTCGGTATAAAATCGATTATGTTGACATGAAACAATTACATAACATTTGTCCTCAAGATTCAAATTGTCTCTTATCAAAATACGTTGCCCGACTAAAATCTTTAGTCATTTTACAAAGTAGTTTACTAAGTAATACTATTCAATGATATAATATAGTAACTAGTTGCAAGATAATAACAGTAAAAATCTTTGTCTAATTTTGTCTTGCAAGTGGTTCATGTTGTTTTCAATGTTTAATTGTTGCTATATTTTGCTAAGTTTGTTCCATCAGATATGAAAGATTTGAAATCATTTTCATAGATGTACAAGTACAAAAACAGATAACTTTACTCCATAAGTTATACAATTTACCACTCTGTTTACTATATATTTAAGTACTTTAAAAACTATAGCTTGCATTGCTTGAAGAATAACGAGTGTTTTTAGGATTGCCTTTTGGGATCAGTAAATTTGAAAGCTGGTCTCCCCTCAGGATATTAATACTTTATTTTATATGTCCAATCTAAGCGCATGAGACAAACATTTCAGCTTTTGATGATCATTGTCCATTTTTCTTACCAACTTTCTGCTTTGACGTTTGATTCATTAAACCTAGTTTGAAAAATACATTACACCCTACTTTGAGGGAAAGTCCTAATTGAATAGCTCGTTAATTTGATTTGTCGAATTTTGAATGGACGATATACAAAAATTGTCAGCAGAGAGTTGCATTGATACAAAATCTGTGTGTCCCATAAAATTCGTTGCTTTATGAGTTGATTGCTTTTGCGCTTAATAAATGTGCTGAATACTGAATTATTCATTGTCATTATGTTTTATAAAAATATTGTAGCTTTTAAGCTTTCTGAATACCTTGTGCTAGTCAGTTTGGGAGCATTTACCTTGTTTGAACATACAATACTCGTTATCTTCCTATACCTAAAACATAAAAGATTTAGCCACAGACATTGTATGGCTTTTTGTAGCACGACATAAAACCTGTTGCTGCAAGCTTTTTAAATTCATTACTGCGAAGTGTAACGTTAAAATAATTAAAAACTAAAATGAAGAAAATGTGCAATATAACATCTAATGGCAATACAGACTTTTAAGGACCGACATTGAGTTGGAAATTGGCAAGCATAATGTTACCGTTGTATTGAAATGAATTGTCAAAAATTGTTCAGTCCGTGTCATGCAAATGACTTGTGGAATATCCATTTCCATTCAGGTAAGCAGTGGCGGAGCCATTCTCCATTTTGGGAGACATGTTGTCGGGAGCAATAATCTCTGATTGATATCCTTCATCGCCTCCCATCTGCACAGAAACAATGGAAATTTAGTGATGATGACTAATTACGGGATTAATGAATACAATATGAATTTCTCATAAAACGAGTATTGTGTGGGGTAAAGCATACGAAAAAAAGGGAATCAAGAAAGATGTTACTTTTTTACTGTCTACAATATTATGCTTATGCAGAAAAGTACAATGTACGTGAGTGCGTGTGAATTTAAAGGAAGATAGTTTAAAGCATTTTCTCAATTTTATTAATTAACCTTGCGGAAAATTAAGTATTAGTTTTCACTTATCTACATAATCAGCAAACAGAAATTATACTTTAAGAAAATAAAGATTTCAACTCTAATGCACTAAACTGACTAGTAAATAGTAATTAAAGAATAGAACCAATAGAAGTGCTTTTCAACGATAGAAATAAAAAAAGGGGCAATAGCAAGCAACAAATGAACAGGTTTCAAAAATCTTTCAAATCGGAAAAGTTAATGGGAACTGCGCGTACTTTCGATAGTTTCGTTCGTAGGTCATAGGTTGACACACGCCAATAAAAGTGGGTATACTAGAGCTGACTTTGAAAATTAGAAAATGATGGCATTTGAAAATAGAACAAGTAATAAAACTGAATTAAAATTTACAGAAATGCATATTACAGCAAAAAAAAATTAGCAATCATACAAACAAATTGAACGCTGCAGTAATAAATCTTTTTAAAAAACACAAGCTGGCAAGAATTGAACAAATGTAGCCTTGAAAATCGAACAGACAAAAGGCTTCAGATGAAACAGGGTTATTGTTAAAAGGAAAGAAAGTTGTAGCTAAGAAAGACGGAAAACTGAGATACATTTTATGATATTAATCTAGTGTTTATCAGTATCTTTCTCAACCAGAGTAAGTATTTGCTGCTTTCCGGGTGTTAAACGGGAGGTGGAGTTGTTGCGTGGCTTCCTCTTGCTCAAATGACGTTCTACCCACTTCAGCATGGTCAAAACGGAATCAGTACTTGGAAGTCGACGATCAGCCAAAGTACGAACAGTGTGAGATGGGGTAACTCGGAAAGTTACAGCCATACCTTTGAGAGCCTGTGTTAATATTAAATATTATTAATGGTGCCATAAGTATTTATGCTTCATAAAACTTTGCATTGTATCTCGCTTCAGCCTTTTTACCTGAATGGCATCTTCATCAGTAACATCATCACCAGCATAGATGATTCGAACACGTTCGTGCCAGTCAACACCAAAAGCTGTGCGGAGAATGTATATTGAAGCTCGACCTTTGTTCCAGTGAACTGGGGGCTTCGCTTCGACAATACAGTTTCCAAGTTGAGCCACAAACCCATTTTTCCGCATGATTTCTGAAGCTCTTTCAATAAGTGCTTGACGCAGCTCAAATGGAACATCCCGGTAGTGGAAAGTAAGCACTGGGCCTTTGTTCTCCACCCATGCTCCGTCGTGACATAGCTGAGAAAATATAAAGAATATAACATATAAATTGACCGAAAATGGAAAATGAAGAAATTTGTGGTAAAGTTGAAATTAGTTACATACCTCTTCTTGTAAATCCTTGAGCAATGAACGAACTTTCTCTTCAAACGAAATGGGCATTGGATGAACAAACTTGGTTCCATCAGGGTGCAAAATTTCCAAACCATGATTTCCAGCATAAGTTATATTGCTGATTCCGACCATGTTCTTTACATTTTCCACACTTCTTCCACTCACAATGGACACGTAAACGTCAGACATATTACACAGACGCTCAAGAACCTACCAATGATAATTGGCATTTATAAGTAGTGATTTTTTAAAAGAAATCGCTAATAGGAGACTGAATGCTTCGTGAGACTCTTACCCTTTTCGTTTCGGGTGGAATCACTGCCAAATCTGGATGGGGGCAGATTGGAGCCAATGTGCCATCGTAATCCAATAGCAGGGCGAGCTTCATTTCATGCCCAACATATTTGGATAAAATTCCCTCAAAATCATCCATCGTAAGCGGAGTCATTGTGGTAGGAAGAACCTCATCTCCATCCTCAACTGTTAAGCTGCCCATTTCCTAGAATCAAGAATATGATACGTGCATAATTTATGTAAAATGCCAATTTTCAGCTGCAAGTTCAATCATTATACTGGTTATACCTTCAAGAAAGATTTCATCCAATGATCCACATCATTAGAGCGTTCTCGTTTCCTGAGATGAGACATGCGAACTTCTCGCTCATCCTCGGGCATGCTTAAGGCCCGATGAAGGACTTCAGCTGCATCATCAAGCTCGTATGGATTAACAAGAAGAGCTTCATGCATCATTTCACCTAAAAGGAGTATCATAAATGAAATTATATTGAAGCTACATGAGAAGCTGCTCAAACTAAATAAGTATTAGTCATTTCTACACTTCAGTATATATATTTTTAAAATATAGTTCTAATAGATTGCAGTACCTGCTCCAGCGAATGGAGAAAGGATGAGAACACCGGGTGTCTTGATTTGGCAAGCAACGAATTCTTTCGCAACGAGATTCATGCCTACAGTTAAAAAACAAAGCATTTGAAGTGTGAAAAATAAGACTAAACCTTCAGGAAAACGAGATTTTATTCTCATTCGGAAGCATACCATCTCTCAGAGGTGTCACTAATGCCACAGCGGAATCCCTACGATTTAAAGAAAAATGTGATGTTAAGCACTTGTCAGTCCCGATGCCTACACACCAATATATAAAACAAACCTGTAAAATGCAGCAAGCTCATCTTGACTAACGCATCCATAAATGTAGCGAATTGGAGACCAATTGGGAGTAGTGAATCTACCATTAATCCTTCCAACCAGTTGATCCAATTCTTCCTTCAACTCTTGATATTCCTTTACATCAGTTCTGGATGGTACAGCAATCTGAAGGAGCGTTACCTACAAAAATGTAATGTAACAGTGTTAATTGGTATTGCTAGCCACGTAACCACTCCTAAACTATATGCTTGCATAGCTGTACGCATATTACTTTCTCCTTGTAGTCAGGATGCTTTTCCAGAAGCCTTTCAAATGCACGAAGCCTGTGAACTAATCCCTTGGTATAATCCAAACGGTCGACTCCGAGAATAAGCTTCTGATTGCTGCAGGTCAACACTTGAGGAGCATCACGAGCTAGCTGCACAAATCTATCAAATGGAATTCCAATCGGCAGGGCACGAATACGTACGCATCTTCCTCCATGTTCAACGAGCATTGCGTTTCTATCAACTCGACATCCCAAGCGTCTCTGACAGCAGTCAATGAAGTTTACGCAATAGTCCACAATGTGGAACCCGATCATGTCACATCCAAGCATTCCCTGAAGGACCTCATCATCTCGTGGGAACAGTCGGAAAATGTCCCAGCTTGGGAAAGGAATGTGAAGAAAAAATCCAATTTTGCAGCGAAGATTTTCTTCATCTGCCTTCTGGCGGATAGTGCTGGCTGCCATCATAAGATGATAATCATGAATCCACACAAGAGGCATTGGAGCATCAGAGTCCGTAGACTCCTTGAGTCCTCGCAATGCCTGGATAGTACTCTCGGCAAACTGCTGGTTCACTCGAACGTAAGCCTACAGGATGATGGTATTTTATGAGTTGGTACTTAAGTGTGCAATGCTGTCAATAATATTGATCAATCAATCATAAAAATCATGTCGAAATTCTACCTCCCAGCTCTCAGCGCTGAAGATGGCTCTGTCAGACATGGAATGGAACAGGGGCCAGAAGGTCCCATTGCAACATCCATTGTAGTACTGTTCAAACGCTTCTTTATCAACGTTAACAGCAACAACCTGAGTGGAAATTCATAGTCAAATAGTTAATCATACATTATTACATATAATGAATCTTGAATTTTCTTAGTGCCTACGTAATTGTTTGTGTGTTGCCTAAAATGAAAGGCTAGGTTTGCAAAAGTGAATATTAGATGAGCAGAATTAACAAGATTTTTAGCGGTTACAATACAAATTACAAATGAAAAGTCCTTGCAAGAAAATTAGAATTCATAAAACATTTCAATCGCTTTGTTTCTACTACATTTTCATACCGTTTACGCTACAACTTGCTTTCACGATCATAAATGATAATGCTTTTGAGATTTCGGTGTAACGTTATAATATGCTCCAGTTTTTACGTCTTACTTAGAAACGTGCTGACGTACAAAAATTACTGGAACACTTTAATTTACTATCATTCGTTATCACGTAAATTGTATGTCCCTGATATGTGTGTTTGCTATCAAAACCGTGTGTCGATATGATTATAGTGAATGAAAAATTATTTATAGTAGCTGTTTGTTTTTATAGATGCATACAAATTAAATGTGTATCTAGTACCTACCTACCTACTTATCTAACCTATTCTCAGAAAAAAACTCATCGCATCTCGCATGTTATGTTATATCAATGTGAACTACAATCTTTGGATTGTATCTGCAACCAACTTGTTTTTCTGTGAAATACATTTCCTGTTATGGCAGTTTACCTGTTTCGACTTAATTCCAGCAGTAGGAGTCTTATCACTTGGATCGGATTCAGGGATTTCCAGTTTTTCAATTCCGTAGTCCTCCAAATGAACCCCAGACCAGCCAATCCAGATTCCTCCACATTGAGCGACAACGGGTGCCACTGCAGTTACCAAACCTCCGGCGCTACAAAAGCATCAAATTCATTAGAAAACACTCAAACCTTCAAATCTTTTATGTCAATCCTGAATGTATATCCATTATATCTATCGAGGAAAAAGTGAAAGCTGGCTACCAATATAGTAATTAGCAATTTCCTGTTCAAACTAACATAAAGATTACTCATGTTAAATGTCAGGAGTCTAATCAAGTATGTCTTACAAACATAATTACTACTGTATGAATTAACAGTATCTCTGCTATTCTGCCATACTCCATTAAATTCAATCATTTCATGCGCTTCTCATATAAAGTTGATACCCCAGATGTACAAGCCTTTTTCTTTTGAAATGGTTTTTATAGACCTATTCCAGTTTTATAATATGGCAGCATGCATGTAATTTTAGTATGCTTATTTTTTTAAACATACGTTTATTTGTATACGTTTATACATACGTACGTTTTATTTTGATTATATGTTCATAGTTTATCTAAATACTTTGAAAGATATTTTTAATTGCCAACTGCTAGCCATGCTCCTCAAATCATATCCTAAAACGGAACATCCAAGTGTATAGCATATAGCCAAAGTTGGGGTTCCAAATTATTAAGACTACAATTGCACACTAATACTATGAAATGAAATCTCGAGTTTATGCACTCGAAACATTCTGACGCAAATAAATGCACCGTTCTCTGACCAGAAGCTTTTAATCCCACTATTGACTATAAATGTAGCAGATAATACAAGTTTAAATGAGAAATGCAAAATTCTGAAATGTGGGCAACTGTATTTCAGAAAGATGATCAATCATTCATGTTCATTGGTAAAAATACAAAAGTTTACCCGGAAAACTTATAGACAGTTTTTGTTAAACGTATGATGCAAAGATGTAAGCATAATTTATTAGCGGTGAGTTATATGGGAAACAAATCATACTTGTTACACTAATGAGTACTCGCAATTGTTCTGGTATATTCTTTATCCTTCAGATCAACGTGACCGAGAAGACTGATCAATGTGACATATTATTATTATATGTGGTTCCTATGCAAAGTGTAAGCTGAGCTGGACTTTGAATAATCAATAAAACATCGTTTTAACGCGAACTCCGGTTTTGTATATTCGAACAATGATGTGTTCTAGTAGATTCAGAATTGCATATTTTCATCCCTAGTAAAAACTTCAAAGCTAATTCTACATATCAAGCCATAAAAAATATACATTTCATATGGAAGCATTTCACATGTACATGTATATTGTGTAATGCATTGTGCTCCATTCTGATTTTGGTTTTATCTTTTTTGTCAGTTGCTTTAAATAAATGAATATTCTTCGATATGAGACAAATAAATGTGACTTCTGTACCTTGTACTTTCGATCAGATGCTTTTGCGTACTTTGAATTCATTTAACGCAATGCAATTTATAACTATGTATGCAGTGTAATTATTCATATTTTTACATGCCCAATATCATGTATGAAATAGCTTTATGTTCCTACTATTCTTGTTGCTGTTCCAAATTCAATGGAAGTTATGAACATAGTGACAGCGGTGCCAACAGTAGAATGTATTTCTTTGAAATCCATATCCATACCTCCGGAAGCGTATAAATTTTTCGGGAAAATACTTGACCTAAGAGTTTTCGACCAATCGCAAATAATTTTTGTCAACTGCTATAAAAATGAGTATATGCGATCATATGAACATATTATATTTGAGATTTGAGGTTTTACTAATAACTACATAGTACTTATAAGTTTGCATGTAGTTGGTTCTTAGGTAGCAAGCAAGGTTTTTATGAGGATATTGTTTGAACTATGAATTAAGTGAATAAATGTCAAATCAACATTTGAAATAAATGTAAGGCTCGATTAAATTTTAGAATAAACTATTTTTCATATCAGAAATGGATAATAGGTTTTTATAGACAGTATTACATGGAATGGAATCATTAATGCCAAGATTTAATTTGCTATTTTATATTTTATGTGCTATATTCAGCACATTTAGTTGGGTAGTTTCTAACAAATAGAAAATATACTTGATCTTCATCCAGAGAAATGCAGTTTGGGATGTTTTGGACTAGAATGGGACATTTAGATAAGACAGAAGTTGTCTTGCTTGACTGACAAGAAACGAATGTTACTCATAGTCAATAATCAATCAGCAGTCAGTAATGCGCACTTAACACAAGAAAATTTAATGACAATGAGATGTACATCTAGACGTTTACTCCCAAACAAAGCAAATTGGCTCAACCAACATCAAACAAAATCTCAGTCGCACATGCATATATTTGTATGCTAAGCTTCACAGCATTTGCATTGAGTGATCGTTAAAGCCACATCCACTATGCTTGAAAACTTTCAACATGCTCGGCTAAAGTGGTATTTAATGTTATTCCATGAAAAATTTAAGCATCAAACATGTAGCAGAAAAATCTCTCAACAGCGTATTTTATCTGGGTCAAGATCATACCATCCATTGCGTCTGATTTTTGTCTCATCAAAAATTCACATGCATTTACATGTAAGTAAAATAGCCACAATATCAAGGCTGTTCAATGCCAAAAATAGTTCCAATTCAATGCGTAATGTTCGAAAATAAAAGGAACATGTTTCTATCATGTGCTCAATGTTCAAATAACTTCACGAACCTGTGAAAGTGAAACAGTAGTTGAAATGCTGTGATGCATAATATACTACGTGCTAACAAGTGTTAAATGACATTTCCATATCATACGCAAAATCACAATTGACGAAAATGTTATTCTTTACAACATTTTGTTTAGTTACAAAACATTGATTGATAACACCGAGGATAGTATCATCAACATCACATCTTGTTTATGAGCCTTTGACACATTTCATGCCATTGAATACCTAAATACTTACAACTCATCTTTTTACTCCTTCATTAAATACACGATATACGTATTGTATACCCTTTGCTAAAATTATGCTACCCATTTTGCGTTGTAAGCGTTTTAGAATTTGGCTAACTCACTAATCGTCAGTCAGTTGGTAAATTGTCACTCAAATATCATAATATCCTTTTTATACTGTACTTCGAAATATTTTGTGTCATAATGTCAAGATAAAAATCCCATCCATTTTAATTCATTTCGTCATGATATGACACACCTCTAATGAACCGCTTTCCATTTCAATTTATAGGAGACATAGATGAATGGCAAATACGCGTGATAGGTTTAGTGCGTGTCTTATCGAATCTATCTTACTATGCTTGTTACTTTATGATACATTATGCTCTTTTAGCAGTATACTTGCACAACTGAAGAAAACTACATAATATGCAACTTCCATTTTCAAATTATAAAAGGATGTCTGATATGAATATTATTATGTATGTTTCCTACGCTTGCACAAAGAGGATACAAATTGTTGGTATGCTTCCACTTCAACGCAATGTCAGTGTCAAGCCATTGCTATTGCATGTTATAAATATTGAGATGATTAACAAAAATATGATTCAGGATTTGCAGACAAAGACAAAAAACAAATTCAAGTTCAATACTGAACACAAAACACAAATACTTGGGTTCGAACAAGCTTAAAACTGGAGTTGACCAATATATTGAAAAAATATGCACGCATGACATCTCTATGCATGGAGTAAGTAATAAATGTAATAAAGTGTAGTAGTATTCTTTACCTGGATTTCCGGTCAAACGAGTTGGTGGCTTCATTGTGCTTTAGCACAAAAGGAAGTCGGTTTGATACAACGATCAGAGATCCGGAAGCTTTGAAATTCATCTCAAAGCGACAATCAAACGATGTCTTCTTGCCTTATTACTTGCAATTAGTTTTCTTAGATTCCCCCGACGAATTCGAATGGATCGTTATGTTGTTTTTTCAAACAAAGGAGTAAAATTCTTAAAGGTTTAAACAAATAGCAGTGATGAACTAAATTTCTGTAAAAGACAAAGAAACACAGTAATTATTGCCGACGCCTAGTTGGTGTGTGCTACTCCAACAACTGCGGTTATGAAAATGAAGTTCAGTGTCTACTTTCTTGACAGCTAATGCATACCTGGAAGAGTAACAATGAACCTAAAAAATCACGGTCCCAGGATATGTAATACGAAAGAAATGAGTAGGAATGATCTTCACGTGCAAAATATGAGTGAAATGCCTGCAATTTACTTGTTCAAGTTTTTAAAGCCTTGATGCCTTGATGCATACAGGTTTTACTTTGCAATTCGGCTTTTCCTGCGTATTATATTCGTACACAATACGATGCATGCAAATAGAAATGTCTTTTCAGTACAGAGTATATGGTATAATCTAGCATTACTCCGGATCTCAAATATAGTCCATGGTCCGTGCTTTTACAGCAACGCAAAAACTATATCTGTACCGTGGTTTTATCTTTATGCTGATGAGTCACTTCAATTGTACGAGATTATACTAACCACTAACTTTAGCATTGTTGCTTCATACAACTACAGACCTTTACGGCACAATGCTAATTAGGAATTAGAACTTGACAAGCTTGTATTGACTATTAATGATAATGATGGTTCGAGATTTCTTTCTTTTTAGGATAGACTAACTGAATGCTATACACACATTTTCTATACATTCACAAAAAAATTGCTTACCAATGTCAGTGTCAGTTCAGCCTTTGTATACCTGTTTGCACTTTGCACGTGTGTATCACAAGAGATGTTTCTACAGAACTGTCCAAATAATGAAATGAATGTATAATGATTTAAATAACATGCTTCTCTGAAACCGATAAAAAGAAAAGAATAAGCAGCAGCACGAATCTTGATATTGTTAAATACGTATTACATGGTCAGAGATTCTAGAAAAGGTTAAGCATGCAGTTTACTTTGTGGATGTCCATGCGTTTATGCGAGAAGTATCTTGTTACTTAATCTACAAGCTAAAAGTGTGTAGGTATGTATGCCGAAATTTCTTCCTACTTCCAGTTGGTCGGTGGTGGCCTGACTGGTTATTATCTCCCAAAATAGGGACATAGGTTTATATTCATAGGAATTATAGATGCATTCATCTTCGGCGTTTCTCACAATGAAACACAAGATTTTGTCTATAAAGAGCGTCAGCAAATCGACCACTTTCGCGTTCTCTCGGAAAAGCTGCTTCAAGGTTATTCTTCTACATGCTCATAAGAAAGATAATAACAGATATATAATATGAATTTAGTAGACCTTCTCATGTGATATGCCTAAAAACGTGGTTTCTCTGGGCTGACACTCAAAGTTTTTTCATTAAATATCATGTGAATGGATGATAATATTTTGTTCTCAAACTTTAGCTTTCTGGAATTACTAAGACTTTAGTGGTTCACAGTTAAGCTGGAAGCAATTTATTTCAGTGGAATGAGGTCAATATATGCATTCATAATTTTGATGACATGTAAAACTGTTGTTTAACGCTTCATTTGCAAAAATACCTATTCGTGTTACTTCATTCAATCGCAGCAGTACACAACAACACAGTCTCTATACTCTATATTATATGTTGTATGTAGATTCAAAACTTTTCCATTTGCCCTACATTTACTTCCACAAATTCTTACAAATGTGACCCAAGGAGTGAAAGAAGGTATTTTGTCACATTGAAAAATGCTGACAGTTATTATCTATTTATACACATGTTACTAGTGTGTTATTTTGGATTCTTTAATGGAAAAAAACAAGGATTGACTACAGCAAAATGTGTTAGGATAGATCAAGACTAGAAAGCATAATGTGCTTATTTCTGGGTGGGTTGAAGTTTTAAGGTTGTCTTTTAAATGGAGACTCTCATAATATACATGAAAATGCATACACGGATTTGCCCCTTAGATTTGAAAAATGGGTACAGCAAAGTATAAGCTGCAGGCAGCACAAGGTACCTGAACAATGATAAGACATTTAACGGCTACAGATATAATTATAAATATTTAAATTTAGATTGGCTTACCCATTGGTGTCTACTTCAGTCCAGTTATGCAGGTTTAAGTTATAAGGGTCACTGAACATTTACTTTTGCGTACTTCCAGGACTTTACTCAATAACTTGTTGTTTTTGTGTGAAAGGTTAAAGTGGCTGGGAAATAATATGACTTTGATTTATCGATCACTAACCACAGCATAGGCTGCTTCGTTGCGACTACTTGTGGATCCAGTGATGGACTACCGCTACTTGGTTAGGAAGAGTTGTATTCATATTTCACCGAATTGTATCATCATCATCCTGCTACTCATTCATTAGCTTGACAAAAATTCATGCAGCATTTGGTTTCAGAGTAAACATTATCATAGTAGTAGACTAGCTATGTAGAGAACGGTGGATGCATGAAGACATTGCGTGAAAGTGTTAAATAATAGAGCAGGAATCCTTATAAGCATGTATTGTCTTTTCATATACTGCAATGTTAAATATACGTAAAAGTAAGACCATGTCTATAATTATGTCATGTCCATAAAATTAGACTTTCAGTATGTTACTTAAAATCGGTTAATATCTCTGGCCTGGTACTTACACCCATTTGAGTCTTTCAACGTGTGATGCTTGGATTCATAAGCCATTGCCAGTGGTCTGCACGCACGGAACCAACTTTCATACAGCTAATATACTGGACGTAACGGTTTGCGACAATGTAATTCAGTAAGTATGAAATGCCAAGCTTGCTCTGCTGGTTCTTCATGACATGGGTAAAGTTTTACAATTTGATGCTTCATCCAGCTATGTATATTATAAGATACTAAGTAAAAGCTGCTCCATTTAAAGTAGATCTTGAATAAGAAAGGGTGATACGAACTTGTCATTCGAGTATTAGTAAGCTATGATTTTACATCAAATCCATCGGAAGGGTAAGGTAAGGGATAGTGACTCTCTTAGCACAATGTACATCTTCATTTCTCACTCCCGTCGAAAAATAATTTACAAAATTAGAAAGTATAGATAATAGATATCGATTGCTGAATGTACATCTTATTATTCGTTGAAAGCCCATCTTATTCATTATTATGCACTATTTACCTTATATCAAGTTTACTGCAAAGTAAAACGCAAGCAACTCAACACTCCTGACTCCTGGAAATAGACAGCTCATGATAGTAATTCAACAGAAAATCTTCGAATTTCCGAAATCAAACACATTGTCATATTCAATTCTTCTGCTTTATTAACCGAATCTTATTGATCTTGCTTGCTTGCTTTATACTCAATAACTATACAAGATTTATAACAAACTCCAAACTAAGATGGACTAATATGAGTTTCACACGTAATATTGATGTAGTTATAGTTGAACTTCGCAATCCGTTAAATCAATATAGCTTCAGCTATAAATACATACATCATACAAATTACTTGTAAGCTCCAATGATAGTAAGTTTGTTGTAAGTAAACTTATCCGTCATGAAAAGTTTCACTTTCACAAATTATGCATCAGTTAAGTGAAGTGCGTACATTAAGTATTAAGTTGAAGGAACATACATGGGTCCATATTACTAAATTGAATAATATGTATCTGCTAAGATATATATGATGCAAATAACAATTACATATCAGCACAAGGCTTCATTCAAGAATATCATTATGAGATAGTTAATCATAAAAGTGTTAACTTCAAACAGGAATTTATGATTTCTGAGCCAGATTCCCATTCTAACTAACTTTATGTCTATATCTCTTAAAACACTCATTGAATTGGAGGTTTTATGACATATATAGTATATTTGAGATACATTTTCTATATGGGAAAGTCATAGCTCACTTTTTATCTTTTACGTACGTATCTTTAGAATCTGAAGCTCAAAGTGTCTTTTTGCTGATTACCCGATTTATGTAAAACATGTTTTTTTTTAGTTTGGATTGGAACTACAGTATTTATGCTTAATTTAAATCTAGCCTTTCATTTACATTTAGTATAGTTATATAGCAAATATAGTGAGTTATTCAATAGATTTCTAGTAGTCGTAGACCTTGAATTATATGTACCATGGACCATGTCATTCGCACTTACTAGACATACTGACGATTTTTTTACAAAATTTTGTTGGTCAACCAGCAGACAATTTGACAGTGGCCATTTCATTTCTATTTTAAAAGCATTTTTGCTAAACGCGTCTTTGAGATCTCGTCTTTTCACAAGGCCAAGGCTTATTTGATTTACTTCTAAATTATCAAAAATGTTAAATGCATTCCATTCCAAAACAAAGTTTGTCCTATCTCATATATCACCTTGATTCCTTCATTGTCATGAAACCTGAATTTTAAAACTTCGCAGCTTTTGTCCAACAACGTATCTAACCAAACATTCAGCATTTCGAAGTGGTTAACCTTGCTTATCCTCTGCAGGATATCAATATCAACTCCTGCACTCGCACTTGAAACTGCTTTGCCAAAAAAATGCTTGTCTATCATACACTGGAGTCTGCAAAGTGTGGGAATAACAATAAAATTCATACCATTACCATCCTCAATCCACGCTTGAGTACATTTCGGCGAATATTGAGGTTACTGGTTGCATAACGGGTAGAAGTCAACCCCCAGGAGGTGTGTGTGGTGTAATTACGTATATGCATCAAGTTAAAAATGAAATCAACTAAAGTTTAAGAGTGTATAATTTATTTGTTTAACATTTTTTGATCATACTCGCACTCATTGATATAACTCATGATTCATGATAATATGTATGTAGTTTGCTTTCGCTCAAGGTCTCGACAAGCTTTGACTGGATCGGATGAGGTAAGAGGTGAGTGCGTCCTATCCTATATAGTATTCGTTGTACGTAATACTTCATTTAATAGAAGAATAGAAACATAAGCTGTAATTATAACATCATGCATTCTGGAACTACTTTTTAATTGCTTACCTACAACACATCAAAATGCCCACTATCAGTGCAATATGCTTGAGAAAAATGGCAGCAAAACCAGTTTATACATGGCTGGACATTTTTACATTTAACAGATTTTTGTAT
This sequence comes from Willowsia nigromaculata, assembly GCA_034700605.1. Lineage (NCBI taxonomy): Eukaryota > Metazoa > Arthropoda > Collembola > Entomobryomorpha > Entomobryidae > Willowsia > Willowsia nigromaculata. Next base: position 43,275 of record JAQIXX010000125.1, on the reverse strand, counting down.
TTGTTCAAACGTACGACTTGTTGATTGATGATACGACTTGCTGCTGCTGTGGAGTCATTCTATATTCATATCTAAAGTACTTGAATTACATTACAATGATGATATGCATTTCAAGCTGCATAGCTAACAAAAGAGAAGTTTGAACAACAATGAATATATCACAAAAATTACGCGAAGACTGCTGGGCAAATTATGAATGCATGTTCAGTTTTTGAAATCTTGTCAGAAATCATGCACTCAGTCAGTTTTGTCGTACAATCTAACATTGTTGCATAATTAAAAAATCTGCGATTCTATTCTCTTTCATTTATGCAACACAATTGCATTATGTGAAATGTGACATATGTATGTGAAGTATCGTATGATCATCATGAATCATTCAGTATGTGAAGTAATCGTGATCCAATATTTGTTTAGTTTTTCAATGCATGAATGACTTAAAGAAGGACTTGATTGATTAAACTATTTCCAGTAAAAATCAAACATCAATAATTTTGAATTGTTTATTAACACAAAGATAAATAAATGCACTCTTAACATTAAATATTTATATGAAGAATAATGACAAATAGTTCAGTAGTTATAAATAAATAATTAATGTTACGTTACTGGAAGAATACGCTACGCGCATTTTGTAAGGCAATTTATATGACACTCAAAAAATCTAGGTGTTTCTATATAAAACAGAGCGTAAATGCAGCAAGTCTTGATTCCTCCAAATTAAAGCAAATAAGTACATTGCAAAGCTCAAAAACGATTGGGACTGACAATTAACAAATCTGTAGTTTTTTTACCGTCTAATGTAATGTACGCACTATTTGAGAAAGTACGATCGGAATAGTCGGAATGTATTCAAATTATGCTCTACAAGTTCTTAAATATTATTGTATTTCCTAAACAATAAGTTATTATATTACACCATTATGCTTGCATCATCAACTTTCCGCTTTTAACATCGCATTCCCAACAGCGTACATTGTCGATTATCATTACTATAATAGTAATTACTTATTATAACGTATATCGTACGAGATTTAGTTGTGTATATTGGATGAATTTGTATCACACTGTTAAAGTTTAAACCTTGTTTTTCAATAAACCATCCAGGTCTTGGTAACTTTTTATTTCACCGGTGATGGAACTGAGTAGGGCTCCTTGAAGAATTAATTAGGTGCTTAGGTGTAGATAAGAATAGAAAAGAAAAATTAAGACGGCGATAGATTGTCATTAAATGCATGGATAATTTGGTAGTGTTATTTTCAGGCAGGCCTGAGGTAATGAAAGAGTATCAAGCAAAACAAGTAGATACATACTTTGTCATACTTAAATGTGTATTGAGGAACTTTAGCTTCTTTACTCTCAATGTAAAAAAAAACTTAACAGTAACAACTTTTATCTGTAAATCTGGTAGACAAACTTGCCGGCAGTGTTACCAAAATAAATTTATACTGGAAAGATAATTATCATAAGGCAGCAAATCGATGTTTTTGCAATCGATCGGTCGAAACTCTGAAGAAATGATCTACCGTATTAAATAGTTAGTTTGAATAGTTAGTTTGAACCGGTTACATAATATTATGCTTAGGTATTGATCGTTTTGTAGCCTCTGTTGAATAGAATGTGCTGAAGCTAAACAGAATCATCATCGTCAGAATCATGATAATGTATTTCCTCCTTCCGTCTTGATAACCGCGAACAACGGATTGTGATTTCCTCTCCGATTTCACACATTGCTCCGAATGCCTAGAAAATGAACAGACAATTTTGAACAACAATTTATAAGACGTTTTATATACATAGTATAAAATTATGGCAATAAAAACTCACGTGATCTAACATTTCCTTAGTGTGTGATGCACTAACACAAAATCGTGTTCGCCCCTCCACTAGAGGTGTTGCTGGAAATCCTACTCCCACAGTTGCAACTCCTCTTTTAATCATTTCACGCACCACAAACGCAATTTTAGTAGGCATGTACAATGCCACCGGTATCACTGGAGAGTCGTCATTTCCATAAACAATGAATCCTGCCTGCTTCAGTTTCTGTCTAAAATATCGAGAATTTCTTTTCAGCTGACGGATCCTCTTGATTCCTTCATCAGTGCCATCTTCGCCCATTATCATTTTCATGGATGTGAGAATCTGTTGAGCAACTGGTGGAGACATGGATGTTCCATAAGCGTGTGCATGACTGTTTCGTCTTAATAACTCAATCAGCTCCTTAGATCCAGCAATATAACCACCCGCAGAACCGAAACTTTTAGTAAATGTTCCCATAAGAATGTCAACTTCTTTAGGATCACAACCCCAGTAATCCACAACTCCACGTCCATTTGGACCCATTGCGCCAATACTATGAGCCTCATCCAGATATAAATAGGCCTGAAAGTGTGTCAAACACGACCATATTTTAGACATTAACTTGTTTGGAAAGATCTATCAATTAAAAGGATAATAGAAACATGCGGAGTGGCTTACCCCATATTTTCGTTTTAAAGAAAGTATCTCGGGAAGTCGAACAACGGAACCCTCCATGCTATACACACCCTCAACAACTATTATGATTTTTTCCCAAGGTAAATGTGTTCGCGGTTGTCCATTAACTATTCCTTCGCGTAGTCGCTTCTCCAAACTCCTCATGTCTATAATTTAAGAAAAATAAGTTTCAACTCAATACACAGATGCATTAATTAGTTTTGAATCAGCAAATCTGGTACTTACTGTTATGCTTGAAGACACGAATTGTCGCTCCAGATAATCTTAGTCCCAATATTATAGAAGCATGATTCTTTTCGTCACTTAAAACCAAACAGCCTTTGTTAAATATGGCAGGAATGTTCATTGAATTAGTAGCGAAGCCCATTGCACAAGTTATGGCATCTTCACTCCCTACAAATCTCGCCACTAATTGATCTAATTCGTCCAACATGTGAGTGTTGCCCAATTCCTTTCTCGTACTACACGTTCCAACACCATATTTTCTGACTGATTTGATTGCGGCTTCAGCACAAGTCCCGTGATTTTCGGCAAATCCAAGATAATTGTAAGACCCCAAATTAATGCAGTTTACCTTTTTTCCGGTCATTCTGCAAAATATGAGCAAAATTATTAATTAGTCGTCTGGCATTATTCGTTTGATTAAGTGTTATGTTAATAAAAACCAAAAAAAGCTAATATCTTACTCGAATGTCCACCCATAATCTTTTGATTCCCTTTCCAAAAGAGTAATATATTTTCCAGGCACACTTCCGACCGGCATGTTCCAGCAATCACGTACTCGCCGATACACATGACGTGTATAAAAACTCTCAAAGCTGGCATACAACGGCACATAACCCTTTTCAAGAAATCAAATAATAACATCATTAATTGCGGAATTTTCTAAATCATCAGTGTAAATTTTTAATCGGCATAATATGCATTGTTAGACTCACATCTCGATGTTTCTCCTTTGCTGTTCGGGGTCGCACTAAATCATTTACGTAGCCTACCAATACAAGCACTGCATAACACAGATAAGTACAAAAGGCATCCCACAGTGAACACTCTTCAAAAGACTCTCCAGCGCGTTTCCGTTGTCCCCGCTTTTTGTAATTTGCACCACGATTATCAACTTTTGGCTTTGTAACAACCTGTTCAAGTTCCTTGTCCTTAACTACATGGCCATTAGCTTTAGGAGTTTTTACAGTTGGAGTTATTTTGACTGGAGTAGAATTTTGCTTGATGACATCTGTGGCACATTTGCTAACCCTGTCGGAACTGATTACTCCTGGATTGGAGTACACAGTAGCAACACAACCGTTGTAAAAGGGCTTCATTTTATCTCCTTAAATGAACCACTCTAGTCGTTCGGTGATATAGTTTCAAACTACGAATTCCTTGTAAATTCAAAATCCAGCAGCCTTGCTCCCACTTCCTGGCATTAACGACTACCCTCCACCACCGAAAGACAACAGGTCATGAACTAAATCAAAACATTACATTACCAAGAATTACATTAGTTATTACTCATTTTCATATGCGAATGCAATATTTCACATATTGATGGGTGGTGTTGTATTTCATGCATTGAACATAGTACATTAACTTTACCATACCTATAGTATAAAAGATCGTGTCAGTTTCACCAGCTTCCAAAATACAAACGTGCGTGTTTTTTACTTCTTTTTGAGATGCAAATGCTGGAGGATGGCCAGTCCGGGTGTGAATACACTAACAGGTCTAACTATGAGAAATCTACCAACGATATCCTGATTTCCCGTGAGAAGTTAATGGTATTATTGTTGGGTTGGATTCGGGCTTTAGGTGATCGCCGATGATGAGAACAAATAAATGATAGTTGATAAGGATGGGTTTCGCACATTTTCAGATCACAGTTGGCGATACACAGTATCAAACGCACAACGAGCAACTAAATCTTGCTTCAAGGAAACACCATTGACACACCGCATCGTGGATCTCCATTGCAGGATTCTGTCTGTCTGATGATTTGATTCATGAACAGAAAAAAAGGCATTAGATATATAACATAAGTTAATGAGCTCACCTAACCTATACCACTTTACATATCATAGAATATCTGTATAATAAGATACACAATTCCAGTCATAAAGTAAGTACTTGTATAAGTTTCGCCTTTATGTATCCAGTTCCAATGTACGACGATCTGGATTTATTGGATATTTTGGATCATAGTGGTCAAGTTTGAGATTGGAAAAGCATATTACAAAACGGCATAATTTGGTCAACGTCAAAAGTTGAAAAATGGCTAAAATACATCTACTTTGACTTTACTTCATACTTACGTTTCAGCTAAATCCTTGCCAAATGTTTCGTTGGGATGCACATACTTCATACGACTCGTGTTATAGGGATAGTTCTACAAACTACCTGGAAATGTAAAAGATTAAATATTAGTATAAAGTAAAATACGCAAACATTTTTTACATGAGCGCAATTCACAATATTACCCATGAACAAATACAAATTATGTTATATTGTACATGTAGGAAAAATCGCAACAATACTCGTGTGGTGGTTGTTATCCCCAAAGATTATGGAATGATAATGATAATTTTTATGACTAACGAGTTTTTCACTGCATCATCATCAATCTCATTAAAACCACTATAGATGATTCAAAGAACGTGATATGATAAGAACGATTAAGAATAAACAACCAAATGGAAATGAATTACAAAAATCATTTTGACCGGATTTCATACTAATTTTTTCTCAGATTTCATGATGGCTGATAAAATGGTACTATATGATAGGGCTTGTTCTCAAAAAGAGCAATTTCCAATCTCATTAAAAGTTTATACCTACATTACATACGCACATAAACAAAAATTGACTGAGAGTTTTTGCCGCAAAGTATGTAAAATGTAACTAACATTTACACTTCACTGTCGCCGCTTCGTTACTTGAAGAACTTGTAATTCTGAATTTGTGCAATGCAATTTTCAATCGGCGATATGGAGAAAAAACTTCAACTTATCATCAGTGACAAAGACATGAGCCATTTACAGTATTATTTTTGCGCTAAAAGCTTATCATTGGGAATGATTAATTACCGTATTTTTGAAAGATGGTCGGAGAAATCCTACATAGAAAGTTGAGTATTGTGCCTAATTCTAAATTCTGAATTACATCGAAACAACTTTGTGTTTCGGTTGCACAAGAAATCACGATTGAACCCACTCATTGAAATGTAATTGAATTGCAATTGAAATGCATAATTGGAAAGTTGTTTTTATAAGCAATTGCTAACAAAAGCCGAGAATTGAATATCATTTTTATCGGTTGTAAACGGCAATACTATTCGATAACCTAGATTTTGAGATTTTTTCTCGTGTAATTACAATAGGGTGTTTGGTGTATGTGTGTATTGTGAGAACGAGATTGGGAACAACTGTGAGCATGAGTATGCATGCATCATCAAATATCCTCATCTTTGCATTGTGTAAAGTGCGGGTTTGCGAGCGAAGCGAATGCATGCAACGCACCATCACCAATCAGACATGCGGTTAGGGTGCGGATGTTTTCTCTATGAATGAACAATGGATTTAATTTTGATACTACTTTACTACCGACTATCTATCAACGCATTTTCAAATTATCAAAGAAACACTAGCACTGGCTAGTGGCTGGCATCTTGGCATGTCTTGGTCACTTGTAGGAATTGCCTAAAGCCATTTTAATATGATGTATTCAGTTGAACATGCAGGGTTTAGCTTTTTTGGTGATTGGTCATTGCATAAATTGTGATTGTGACATTATTTCATTAGATCAGAGGTTTAGGTCATGTAAGGTATTAGTTAAAAAGGTGTCTGTCTAGTATCATAAAATAATCAGGTTTTAAAGCTTAGTCTCATGTACGGAGTTGGTGTGCCTACCTGTTTATGCACACCACAAATTTTTTATGAGCTAAAGACATCTTTTAGGCTTTCAAATAATACTTATGTAAAATGCATCGCATTCTATCACCACCAGTGCCAGTTCAGCATCATTCAAAAACTCGTATTGTTCAGGTTGTGGTGAATTTGCTGCATGGCTAGCAATTGTAAAAAGTGCAATAATGCGGCATACTAGTATTTATCATCAGTTTTTGTGCATGCTTTCTTGTAAATGGTTGAAGAGAATAGTTATCAGGAGATATACACATTATGATATGATGAGTTTTCATGGTCATACTGCTATCAATAGATATTACTTATACTCGTTAATTGCAGTATGAAGGCAAACAAAACCAAAACTGACAAAGCACTACTGATAATTAAATCTTTGAATTCACGCAAGTTTGAAGTGTCATTAGTCATTGTGATGACTAGTGTCCACTGTAGGAATATATCTGTTATGACCATCTATTATATTATAGACTATACATGAACATGAGTAACACTGTAAATTCTGCATTAATATCTGCAACCTGCATCTTTATCCCATCATCTAAACCACATGCACGCACGGCTGCCGGCTACGTCCATTACGGCTTTTGTCGGAAAGGTGCGGCTGTTTACATTTTTTGCAGAAATGGGAATGGGTAACATGTGACCAAAAGCCTTTGTGTGCAGGCGGTACCAATACCAAGATCTGCTTGTGATATATGATGATGCAGCGAATGACGCTTCATGTTTAGATATGATGAACTGAAATTTTTTACCTGCATTCGCTTTCCTAAAGTTTATTGATTAAACCCAAAATGGCAAAAATGAGCAATAATTGCTGTAAAACCATCACATCAGCACCAATAGGTGCCAAAAGTGAATAGAATAGATGGGCGGATGACATTCTGGCAAGTTAAGTGTTACCCGCATCCCGCACAAAAGCATTCGACATAAAATGCATGTATTTATCCATGTAATTTTATTTTTGTGTACCTAGCCGTTTCGCTTCCTCCTGTTAAATTTGGTGCAATGCTCTTTATCATATCTATTATGGTATAATTACACACATGACATCATGCATGTAATTTTTTAAATGTGATAAATGAGGTTTTAGACTAAACCTAGACCAAGCCAAATTGAATTGGACAGGCAAGAAAATGCACTCGTTTTCTTTGTTGCTAAAGGGTTGATTTCGAATTTTATTCTAAGCATCAGCTGCGTTTTTCATGTTTCACAAAACATTCTAAAGCTTTTAAAAATTTTGGTCTCCTTATGCCTGTACAAAAACCGTTCTGTTATGATTATTAATTCTTTCGCTGCTTTATTTTGGTACAAGTACAAGGCATAACGTACAACACGGGTTATAACTTTAATAATTTTCCATCTTTAATCGTAAGTGGTTCTTGGGTTGTTGTAAGTACACAACTTTTAAGAAATCAAGGCTGAGACTATTGTGAAATAGTCAATTCAATAATTTAAAAAAGAAAACGTAATACCAATAAATTCATAGTTTCTAAAAGATAATTCCCACAACACAACCTTATGTTCGGTGGAATTAAATTGCAGTTCAGTGTAGTTTGAATTTTGGACCAATTGGACCATAATTTAAGAATCATATTAAGTCGAGTTACGTCAATTTTTATACTTCGTCATTTGTGTTACAAGGTCATCTTCAAACCACTCATCAATTTGGAATTCGCAGTGACTTAAACCGGTAAGTGATAAAATATTAAAATCGATTATTATAATAGACTTATTCTACTTGTTTGCCCAGCAATTTACAAAGAAGCTTCTTTGTACATAATTTGTATTGTACAACGCGCTTACTTGCCGGCAGTATTTCATACACAATTTATTTCATAATACAATTGATAGTGCATCTTAGCATCTTGCAAAGGGAGATTGGTTTTAAGTATTTATAGCTTGCCCATTATTAACTACCTATTCATGTCTTTTGCAATTAAATCTGATGAATTAATTAGTAAGAAGAATCAATTTGTGCATATAGATAGCAAGTTAAAGTAAAAAACAAATAGCTTAAGGGCTAAAACATTCTTCTCGTCCCTATTTATTCTTGATTTTAAATGCGAAAGTAATGCTGGTAATTCAAGAAAATTGTAATTCGAGGTTTTATTTGTAGAATCGTATCCTTCAACAATAATGAACTGCCAAATTGAGCTCAATAAGGCTCATAAACTGCCAGAGTTGCCTTCAATCATTGATTACATTATACTATGTTCAATATTTATAGTTCAACAATAATAGTTTTTGGGATGATCTGTCTATTCAAATTCATTTGCCATCGATATTCGCTTCAGCATTAGCATTGGCTGGATTGACACTGATTCAAGCTATATCCACAGAATAGAAACAATGCAAACGCAACAATACTAAAATAAAATCATTAAAACTTTTGGCATCCTTTTCTTCACCTAATACTACTTGGCTTCTGGAATTCTACCAAAGAATAATATTACGGTTCTAATTGGTTTTGAGAGTAAATTTGTCATCTCTCTTGTGTCTGTTGTTCAGTTTTTCAACACTACTAGTTACTTACATATTATGTAACATTTCCTCAATTTCTATGAATATATTTTCACGCAAATACAATGAGAATGAAATGCTAATGTGATGTTTCCCCCTGGATATAGCATACGGTATAGAAAACAATACCTGATATATTCATGATACAAGTAAAAACGTTTTACGTGTAGTATGCATCCATAAAAAATGTACAATAATACATGCATGAGCTATAATATAAGAGAACAGTGGAGAGAGAATAGATGTGTAACATTACGATTTTCCATAGTTAGTTTTATAGCGCATTGTCGAAGAATATTACAAGTAGGAACTATAAAAATCCGGAACCAGTTCCATATCCTTTGCTTTTTACCCTTCCCCTTTCTCAGTTGTTATCCCAAAACGTACGATTCTTGTTCCATGTAAATGTTGCTTATAAACACATTTTTGGCATTATGATGATGGAGGCTCTCTCTTCCAACACTTTCCTCTTATTTTCAACATGTATTTTTTGTCTTCCAGAAAAGGAAAAGTGAAACAGGGAAAAGTGGTATGCACAAGGAAAGTGTTGTGGTGAATGCATGCAATGCAATATTACTTTGTGCCTTGTACACAGCCGTTTCTTCTTGCTTTCTGTCTAGTAACAACAACCAAACAAGAGCTTTCATTCCTTTCCCCTTCATTTTGGTGTCGTTTCGTGCAACATGCACATGCAGCAGATCAGACCATACCATTCTCGGTTGTCTCTATCTTCTATCCATTTATCCATCATGTCATGGCCACGGTAAATATATATATGTGGGGTTACAGTTATGTTTATGATATCTATTATTGAGTTGTCGAGAGAATAGCCCTCTATTTTCTGCTGTTATAAGACTAGAAAGTGAAACTAAAATTCAACGTTAAGTCTAGTGGATTCTAGGAGAACGGATGTAACTTTGTGTACATCATACATGCAATGATAGCGTGTATTTTTTATATTATGCAACTAGAGATTTTCCCTTATACCAGGCTATGCAGTAGACATTGTACTTTTCTTGCTGTGTGTGTATCACTTCTCTACGAGCTCTTAGCTCTTTCACCTGAATTGTGAAAGCCGAAAAGAAAGATTCGTCGCTGTTGCTCTGTGCTCACAATTGAGAGAAATTTGGTGAGAGAAATTTGGTGAGAGAATGTAGGCAGAAGAAGCAAAAGAGATTTTAATGTTTACCATTCGTATGTAGCAATATATTATCATTATAGATACGTTGCCGTACGGAATTGACACTAGACTAGAATAGATCTCTTGTCTAATCAATTGCCTACTTGAGTCTTGAGATTCCAGTTTTCACTACATTTTTATCTTGTGTATCAAAGGAAGGAGTAAATTGTGTTCGATAACCTTTTGGCTTTATATAACCTTGTTTATACACAGACCAACAGTCACTTTATTTCGTCTATGAATGTTGTGCAAATATGTGATGTTGACTGTGTCGACTCGGTGAAATTTATGTGTGTAGGAAAGTGAAAGTAAAGAAAATAACACCTTCAAAATACTTCCCATCAGTGACTTGCAAGGAGTAGTGTGTCAGAACACAAGAACTATAATAATCCCATCTGCTACTGGTAAGGTCCATCAGTGCAACGAGTTACAGTTATTACATATTATTACAGATTGAAAGATTTCCAATGAGAAAATATTGTAATTGCATACATATTTACTTGCAGAAGAAATAAGTGAAGAATACTTTCTAAATTTCTTCATTAAAATTAATTACTTTGAACTGGTTGGCAAATAAATCATGACAGCTTATAATTAAGACGGTTATATTGTGACATGTTTACGGAATTATGAATTGATTTAAGCAGACACCGGGTCTAATAGCCTTACTTTCTTTAGCTACGTGTGCTTTAATTCATTGCTACATTGGTAGGTATTTATACGTCCCAGAAAATCAAATGCTATTTCGTATTTTGGTACTTCCACAATTGAGAATGATAATAGATTCATACATGCATATCCAATTAAATGAAGTGGCATACAGCAAAATACTGTGCATCATATGTATATATGCGAAGAGGTGAATATTATAGTTGTTAAAATAGGTGGCAAAAGCAAGTCACCTTGAAGGAGTAAAAATATATCGACGAATCTCTCTTCTTCATCCCAAATCCAATGTTCTCGCACTTTTGCATCAAAATCAAACTTTTATTGGTGTTCTATTTGCTGTTGGCTAATGCATTTCTTCCTCATATTACTTTAGGCTTTTAATGGATGTGCATTTTTTGTTGTACATCTTCTCTCTCAAGTCTCAAAAATAAGAAAATGAAAGCATCTGGCTACATGTAGGAAGAATTGCAATTTTTTGCATGTATTTATAACTCCTTTGTACAAACAAAAATTCACATATCATTATAACATCCATTCCAATGATAATGATGCTGGTTGTTGCTGCTGGGTTGGATAGCTTAAGTTTGACATACTGTCTATACCGATGAATGTTTTCTTTTGAAAGTTTACATAAGTCAATGTGAGACAGGAAAGAAAAATATTACGAACAGAAGAAGAAAACCAATTTTGGTAACACGGTGTTTCGCATCAGAAGAATGTAATATCAAGAATTATGTACCTATATATAGGTAGATGATTTTTTGGTTTTATGCCTAGCAAAACGTATGTTTATTGGCATGTTTCGCTCATTTTTAGCATTCCGGTGCATAAAATGTAACATGCAGAAGAAATATTCCTGTGAATAACTTACGAGCATTTATCATAGCAGGCGAATTTTACATCTCCGAGTACTTTTTGGCGAATGCCAATGCCTAAATCTTTTACCTTTTCGGCTTACTCAGCTTACTGTCGATCCAAATTACTTATTGTGAAGAACACTCTTTACAATATTACCTGTGTCTCTTTTGCCACGCTGACTTGTTTCAGAGTATGAGAGCCGAGTCGAGTGTTGCTATTATTGTAAAAGGAAAGAGTATTGTGTAGTAATTGTTGATGCAGTTCACTGACTGGTTTCTGCCTGCTCATTTTGGTAATCAGTCATGGTTCTCTTCGTACAACGCATGGTTTTTTATGTTGTTCTTTGTGGGCATTGTTATGGATTTATAATACCTTTTCCTTCCTTCCCACCACCATCCACAAAAAATAATAATAGGCAGTCCACATTTTGGTAGCTTTTATTTTGATTGGAATCAGAATGTTGAAGGTAAAACAGTAGTACAGTGAATATGATTACTTCACTTCAAATTGTTACAGCGCATGCATGTAGTGAGGTGGTGGTGGTGGTGGCGATGGGCTTTTGTCCGAAATACATAAGTGTAGGCGTGCATAGTCAATACAGTTGATGTAGTACATGGTAGTTATCAAGCCTGAGAGAGAATTTCACTTTCGCATTAGAAAAATTGCCTGTCGGATTCGTTGTTAGAGATCTTTTGGTAAATTTCCGTACTTATTCATTAGTCACTCGCATCATGTTGTTGCGGTTCGTAAAAATTCTGTTTTTTATAGCTTAATGAATAATATACCGAGTATTTTAGTCCCTACTTAGCTTTCAAGCATGTCTCCTACATGGCTCTGCTCTCTACGAGTTTGGTTGGATATGCATGGCAAACAAAACGTATTGCAATTGTAATGGATTAAATATGCTAGCTATTACACTTATAGACAAGGCCAGAGTTTGATAGAAGAAGCTCTTGTGGTAAACTAGATGAACCCTAATTTAGCATTAAAAAATATTTTGCATGGAGTGTGACTCACGTTTTCCTGCCGTGGCATGGTATGCATCATCTGCCGAATAAATATTCATCATAGACGTTTTATCGTCATCATCACCTCCTCAGCTTCACCATGAAGTTTTAGCTCCTTTCTAAGCGTTTTCCGTTTCGTTCTGTTTTTTAGCGATTATTATGGTAGCCAAGTAAAGTAAATACACGTACCATAGTAAATCCCCTGTGGCGTTACAAATAAATTTTGTCAAAGTATAGTAGATAAGAATATGTAAAACTGTAAAAAAAAAGTGTTTCAGTGTGAAGAAGTATCTGCACAGTTTCATTCAACGAGTAGTGAACTTAGGTATTTCTACATATTGAATAAAATGCGTTTTGTATTTCTGTACAGCATCTTTCCGCCTTAAGCATTTAACATTTATCACTTCGTCTTGTAAACTTTATAAGGAAGAATATTGTCATGCTTTGTGAACGACGAATGTTGCAGTTGCTGACATGGTACAATGAAATTCTACGTGCGTTATCCCATAAAAAAGGTTGTACTATTGAGTCGTCCCAACATATCTTTGAGTCTTTTTCGAATGCAAGACGTTATGAGAAAGCATACGTAGATAAAGATTAAAGAATGATGACGATGATGACTCTCGTTGCACTGTTGTGATGATGGTCATAAGCAAATCTTTCAAGTTTTAGTTTTGGGAAAAGAGAACTGCCTTGTAAATTTCAGCTTACTGCAAGGACATGCAAAGACATTATGTTTATGTACATGTTCATATTTAGCGTTGCATGAGTCGCGGATATTATTTAGGAGTGCGGTATACGTTTTCATACGCCGATTTATCATCCTTTCACTCAGTTTTGTGCTGTGGTTTGAATGTTTAAGGCATCATTCGTACACATGAAGAGTGCAAAGTTAGTGGCAGCTACTTTCAAATTGCAGTGATTTTTAATTTTAGACGCCAATAATTAAGCATAATTGTGAAAAGTTTGTAAAATTAAAAAATAATTATCGTCTGTACTCCCGTCCTCTTCATTTCAATTCGTAAAAAGTACATACCTACATTGTCATTGCCTTGAAATGTCCACATTACGTTAAAATTGACAATAATTCTTCTGACAAAGTTTCATTAAAGTTGTCTAAACTAAAATATACACTGATTTTCATTTTTCAGTTGTATAATTTGCCAAAATGGACATCAATGAATTTGTCTCCCAATCCCAAGGATTGCAGCCGCAGTCAGACAGTCAAAAAATATCGCCTTCATCATCTCCATCCAAGAAGGCCGTGGATGAAACAACGTTTCCTCAAATGGAAGGAACACAGTTTGACGATGATCTCTTGAAAGAACTGGATAAGAAGCATTCGGAACTGTCGACTTTCCTCCAGGATATCCCTCCCAGTGGATCGCCTGGTGTTGACAAAGATAGAATGTCAGTTTCTCCACAGGATCTTGACAGCCCCAACACGGAGGGTCCTCGGCGGGATGACATTGGCAAGATCACAAGCAACCAGTCTGCAAACCTTCTTGGGGACGATGATGATCCATTTGGTCTCAACTTGAGCGGTTCTGCGAATAAAGACAAGTCCCCAAAGACCGATGAGATTTCGTTTGGAAAGGTGAACGGTAAGACTGAAGGGGAAGGAAGTGACACGAAGCTGCTTCAGGATTTGTTAGATCAAGCAAACAACTTTGGAGGTGACATTTCACCAGACAGCCTGCACACGGATGATTTACTTGGTCTTGATAAATCGCCTGCAAAACCGTCTACCAAGGATGATCAAGTCGTGCCTCCAGCGCTCCCACAGGAAGACATTTTGAGTATTCACACACTTCCTCAGTCTGATTCGTCTAACATTATGGACAATGATCCTTTGTTTTATCAATCATCTCCGTCTCCAATGGAATTTGATGAACCAAAGCTCCCCGAGAGTCCTTGCTTTAAACCACCTAGTCCTATTACTACGTCTGTGCGAGGAGAGTCTCCCAAACTACCAGAAACGCCCTGCTTTAAACCACCTAGTCCAGAAGTTACCACACATCAAGGAAATTTCCCCCATGATGACATCGAGCCTGAAATTGTAGCAAAATCTCAGCCGGAAGTAATGATTTGTCCAAGCAAGCCTAATCCGGTCGTAGAAGAGAAATTTGATCCAGCATTTGCTTCCGCAGAAGATTACACACGCCGAGAAACGATGACATTCGACAACGAAGCTGATTTAATTGGAAAAAGCAAATATGATTCCGAGAAAACTATTCCTCCTCAAGAGTTTGGTGGAGGAGATCTCCCACCATCTCGTAACATACCAGTAGATCAGAATGAGGATGATGATGTACCACCTCCCATCCCAAAGCACTCTTGGGAACTGGAAAAAGAGAATCCACCTCCAGTTCCACCCCATTCAATTACATCTGACTACGGATCGGTAACCACAAAAATTTAAAATTCGTAGTTTAATGCGCGTGAACCTCATTTTTATTTTGTTCATTTTGTTATATTTGGGTTGCTGGTTATATCTGGGGATCATCCAGAGATTGAGATTATCATTTTATTTTCGTGACTATTCAAAACATCATTGTCGAAAGAATCAAACAATGACCTGTCTTACGGTGTGACTTTTTTAAAAGAGATTAGATAGAAAATATGTTTTCTCTCTGTAGAATTTACGTTGATCAATGAAGTATAGTTGAATGTTGGATGAAAGTTAGGATAGGTGAAAAGTGAAGTACAGTATGCTAGTATCATCATAAGATTATCAAAATTGTGACTTTTGCTTTGCAAATTCTGCCTGCATTTGGAAGAGATCTTGTCTCCACTAAGGGCTCTTAAGACAGTTAGTCAGTTACATTGCATTTTATTACATCATTGGTTTTCCCAGTACACGTATACTACACCGTGCTGTGGTTCACTCACAAAAAGCTAAAACTGTCTCTCTTTGTCATTCTTGTTTCACTCTTATGTACTGTACACACCCTTTCTATTCAGTCACTGTATTGAAGAGCAAGTGCTTAAGAACGTTTTCACCACACAGGCTAGGGTGTTGCACCGAGCAAAATACACAGTAGTAACAATACTTTTAATAATCATCAACTCTACTTTTTAGAATTTACTTGACTTGATCAAAGCGGATTGAGGGTGAAAGTAGCAAGACTTTACAAACTGAAACCAATACTTTTAGTTTAGAATTTAGTCATAACAAATGATTCAGAACAACAGTTTTCCATTATTTCCGATTAATTTTTCACGTTTATGAGCTAAAATTCTTCCTTTCTTGTTCAGTTGTTTCATTGCTTGTTGGACAATATAGCATTTTACTGTACATGAATGCGTCTTTATTCGTGTGTTTATTTCCGCTTGCAATTGCAATTACAGCTTGACAATTGTAGCATTGTGCTCCCAAACTAAAAGCACTAATGTTTGCTTTCTCCTGTGTGGTCGTCTTCGTCTTCTCACACTGTTCCAGGTTGGCTTCCATAGTACACATGCTTCCAACGACTTCCCTATTCATGCTTCATACGATGACAAAATTGACGATGAGTTTGATGAAGACTCTTTATCAAAGCCATTGTCACATAAATTATCTGACTCTTTAGAGGTACTGAAAGAATCTCCCCAAAAAGACCATCCATTGGATGAATCTTTAATGGACCTGGATGATCTTCCATCATCTTCCAAAAATAGTGTCAAATCAATTTCACCCAATGACAGTAAGAATATTCTAGGAGATTTTAGTGGGGCAGATGGTGACGTTTCTGCTCCCATAACATCGCTTCCATCTGAAATGACAGAGTCGGGACTGTTTTCACAACAGCCACCGAAAGATCTTGATAGTGATTCTCTGGACATTGATGAAAAAATTGACTTTAAGCAGGCTACAGATGTGGAATATACTTCTACTGCATCTACTAACAAGCCAATAGCATCCATTACACCTTTCTCTGCCAAAGCAGAAGGAATGTTGGGAGATGCACCGCTAGCATCTACAATGACGAGTTCTATGATCATGAATACTTCTTTGGATGAAATGCAGGCTCCCAAGTTTTATGAAAGTGAGGATTCATCTTCCAAAACAGATGCACCCGCAGACGAGATGGAGAAAGCACAGACTGAACCTGACAGGAATCTGGAGCTGCAGGAATTCGACGAGGCTATTCCTGAATCAATGGAGGAGTCTGGCACTCCTGCATCTGACAGTGGAAGCTCCAAAATTGAAGTTCTCGAAATTAAACCGACGGTGAAAGCTGAGTCGGAGTCAGTTACCAAAGAGGTTGAGGATACAAACCGTGAAAAACAGGTTGTCCAGCCGAAGCAAAAAATCGAATTGGATACAGAAGCCTTTGAGTTGAGTGAGGAAATGCAACTTTTGCTGAATACTCTCAAGCCAAGTAAGTGTCTTTCACTTTTTACTGCTCACTTTAAATCATTTCTGCTACATTAAATTAAGCAAATGCTTGGCGAAAAAGGTCGTAAACAACGAAAATGAGACGAATTTAAACAAAAACTGTTCAGTGTTGGATTTCAAATCGAATATTCCAATGAAACAATACTTTTCATGTGGTGGTTGTGTCGAAAGCGTATATTTTAAAATAGTCATTTTTATTTTGAATTTCTCTACATTCTACCCATGAGTGCTCGTTCTGGTCAATATATTTTACGGTAAGATGGATACATGAATCTTCCATTTTCCCACAACAGATTTTGTTTTGTGTAGTTTTTGAGTTAAAGTGAAAGTGGTTTCGATTTCCGGGAAACGTATACAGAAATTCATTTTGCTTGTCGTTTCAAGCTTTTACATAATACGGCAATATGCATTCATACATATTATATTACACGAGGCTTTGTCTAGTGAACTGAGAATTTACAGTATTAGAAGACAGTAGTCCTCGTAAAAAGAGCCTACATTTAACATGTAACAATACAGTGTAATGGATATATTTACTGGGATTGGAATTCCAGACCCGACCGGTATGTTCTTCCTAAATTTCACCAGTACATATGTATTTACACGTACGTATGACATTGTCAGTACATGCATACAGTCAGATAGTGGCAGTAAGTAGTAACCTACATTTCTCTACAGTCCAAAGTAAAGTTTCATCAGCCCGTC
The DNA here is from genome assembly GCA_034700605.1 of Willowsia nigromaculata. Classification (NCBI taxonomy): domain Eukaryota; kingdom Metazoa; phylum Arthropoda; class Collembola; order Entomobryomorpha; family Entomobryidae; genus Willowsia; species Willowsia nigromaculata. The sequence goes on along the minus strand of JAQIXX010000125.1, from coordinate 25,542 downwards.
GTAGTCGATATTATACATTCCTTCGAATTCTTTCATTTCCAAAAGTACCTAAAACTTACCGCATTGCAGCCTCTCCTACTATCCGACTTTCGTAGTAAAAATGCTAATGATTTTTCCATTCCAAATAGATGCTAATAATGTCCTCGAACTAAATGATCATGAATCAATTCATTAATATCGTGGTTGTGAGTGCAATCCTATATTTTTGGTCAGTTTTTACCAGATACATATGTGGTCACTGGTCATGTGCTGGTGCGTTTGTAAAGCTGTTGAGATGCAATGAATTAGTGTTCAGTTGCTCATTTTACTTATTTTAGCATTACATTACAAGCATAAACGCTAGAGCTTAAAACCATACTACTGGCAAGCCGGCAAGTGTGTCCACTGATTTAAAGTAGACAGGAAAACCATAGTATAAACGACAACTTTGAATACATGGGTTTTATATCTTCAAATTGAACAACACAAATGAAGTAGTTCATCATATCTTGCTGTACAAGGAAGCATATTATAAAATGACATCAAAGTTTCCTATTGGTTTATCTGCCAAAACTGCGAAAAGAAAACGTTATCTGTGTAGGCGTTGTCATCGTCAGTTGACGCGTGAATTTCCCATTTGTTTGACGCATCTTGCTTTTCATGACACGCACCTATGTCCTAATAAATTCTTGTCTCTCAAACTTACAAGTTGATCGCTCTCCAGTATAAGGTTTCAAACAATTCAAAAGGCTTCCGATGAAAAATACATAGATATTAGATATTTAACAAGCCACGCAGAGGTGACATAAAGCTTGCATTTACATGTATGTATTTCACGTGTTTTCGTGAGAAAGGTATATTTATTTCTTAAATGTAAGTTGATATGAGAAGGTTTTTGAATAATGAATAAATATTCTCATAGGAATACAATCTATGAAAGCATCCAAGGTACGCCCTGTCTCCCTCTTCAACATTATTGCTCAAAGAAATATTTAGCAAAGTTGTTTCTACATGTTAAAGTTTTGTAAGCATTTATTGTGAAAAACACTCTGCATGTTGTAATGTTCATTCAAAATATTATCAGTGATAATGTACAGTACAACACTACACTCTTTTCCATGAGATATTCTGCTGGAATGAGTCTTCAACGTTTTTTGCGGATACATTTTGTAAAAAGATGCTAGTTTCACAATCTTCTTGTTGTATTTGCCTTCATGAAAAAATGTGAGATCTAAGGGCATGTTACAACAACAACAGCACCTCTTGGTACAAATGCGTGGAGCACTGATCTAGCTGTGATGTAGTTAAGTGTGTATAGTAGGTATTTTATTTTAGTTAGTAATCCAAACCGACCCATTCTCTTTTTCATTCCATAACATAAAGCATTGTGGTACTGGTGCCACTTACACTTCATCATTCGTTAGCAGCAAGCAGCATCCTGTTTAATATTTTATACTACCTCAAACCCCTCTTGTCCCACTGCACTACACTGCACTGCTGCTATTATCTCTCACAAAAAAATTCACGTTGGTCTCGTGAATACTCTCTCATGCTTTTTATCATTGTTAGCTTTTTTACCTTTGTTAGAGACAAGAACGAACGAGTCAGTTGAACAGCAACAGAAATTCAAACCTGACTCAAGAGCGGTACAAAGGTCCGTTGTTGTTTATAATTCCCCGTGTTATATATCTTCTTATTATCCATAATTCATAACTTGTACATCTTTCATGAGGCAATTTTAGTGACAAACGTGTGGAAATTAAAAATTTAATAACGTTTAGCCAGTCTGTGCCATGCACAGTAGATAAACGCAAATCACTTGATATTTACTTATATGCGTGTCGTGAAATTTCGGGTGCACAGGACTAATATTAGAGGAGATAATAATCAGACAACGGAATTTATCGTTTCGTACAACATAAATAGGTAGGTAATTAATATGTACTTTGATCTTTTTTGAGCTTATAGTGAGTGTGAACCCAGATAAAAGAGGTTGTGCCATCGCATTAAAATACATATAATTGGGCTGTGGAATTCCGAGTGCGTATCTTTTAAATTGTGGAAATCAAACCATAATATTGTAAGTTAGAGTCGGATATGCTAAACATTATAAATAGGAAATGTTTTCCGTACATGCTGACAGGAAAACGAATGATGTGCATGGGCATATACCAGTTTGAAAACTATTTTTTACTCTTCTCTTTTGGTAGGTATGTGTTTATTTTAGGCTCATTTTAGACCCATGTACTGATGCACCAATGTAATGCATAGGTATAAGATACACAAATAACGACGAGGACAACAGTGGCGTTTTATTCAGTTTTGCTGCATTTTTATTTATCATTTCAAAGTTTTGGAATAAATGGAATAGTGGACAAGTAAAGTACACATGAAAGTGTAACGTCAGCCTAGTATCCATATCCATCCTAGGGAGCAAAAAGTGCATGCGGTGAATAGACACTGACACCGTGCTACATAGTACATGCTGCATGCAATGAAAGTTGTTTGTTGTCGATGATTGCTGGTTTACTTCATACTACGTCACATACATATGTACCTAAGCTAAATAATTACAAACAGATTTATGAAAATAGTGGAAAGCATCATTTTTGTTAGGATGACAAACAACAAAACAATTGATGGCTTAATTTTCAAAAAAAGATTGTCAATGCTCGACTAAAGGAGATTTTTGGGTTTTGGTCCAAGCTTCAAAGGCAGGTAGTTAGTTGCTATGACAGTTAAAAAGCAAGTCCAGAAAAAATGATGGTTCATAGTTCACTCACGCATAAGTCACACGCACACGTTTTATGTTTTAGTGGCAAAATTAAAGTTTTTAAGAGGGAAGTGGGTGGACAGACAGACAGAAGTAATCTAACGAATAGTATGAGTTGCGCCCATGTCTCAATAACAATAAGAACGTATGTGTAGGTATGTACGTATAATTTTCATTTTCATGCGGTTGGTGAGTGATTACATTGCATTGGGCAACTGGCATTGGAAAAAGAGGACTAAATCTCAGAGATAGTCGGATTCACTACACATAAGTGTTTCTTAACCCAGAGAGTGACAATGCATGATGTGTTTCTAAGCTGTTTTCTGAAGAGCTAAAGAACATTTTTCTTGCTTTTGTCCAAGTATGAAGGAAAGGTGTGTTTACATAAATCTTTTATCAGTTCAATTCCATGTTCCTCTTCTGCCTTTGTCCGTTCTCAATAGTAATACTCGCATTTTACACCACAGTTGACATCAGCTATTAAACGGCTTTTATTATTCGTTAACTTGTAAGACATCAACGGTAGATTTTTACATCAAAATTTATAGCCTATCCAAATGTACAAGTTGATCAGCTTTGTTTTGTTTTGTTTTTGATTTTATTGACTGTGTTTTACTTTTTTTTAATAAAAAAGGGTTAAGTTTTAGTCTTGAAAGTTTGAAACTATCGTGAGGTTGGAAAAGATTAGACACATTACGGGTACGTTGTTGTTCCGTTCCAGGAAATTCCAGGGATTCATACATTGTAACAGTTGCAATTTATTTCTTCGGTTGGTGACGGGTAAGTCTAGAGTTACTAACTGACTAATTGAATATCAACTATACAGCTTTGAGGCATAAATGTACTTGACCATTGAATGAAGGGGTAATTTTATTGACAATTGCAAATTGCAATTGAATTGCATTTATTTGATAGTACCATTGTAGTAGTGGGTGGAAATGCATGTCAGAAAATAGTTGTTGGTTATCGATCAATAGTATAATGAGTCATGGAGAGGATAGGTAGGAACGACAGGGATAAATAGTACATGAATTGAGGTCAGCTATAGGGAGTCATGTAGGAGAGAAAGTAAACAAACGTAATCCAAAACTTTGAGTACGCCTCAGACCATCTATGTTTGTGGTGTAATATGTTTTTGGAAAATTAATGTTCTTCTTCATTTCTTCTTTGAAACTTAACCCATGTTTAAAGAAGCAGATCAGAGTGATACAAGTACATTAGGAAATTAATTAAATTTATCTCGGACATTCAAAGAAAACTATTGTAGTTCCAAATTTAGGATCGGTTGTACTCATATTTATATAGTTTGTAAATGAATCAAGATCATAATACATGGTCACTTATCATGTGTTCATGTTTAAATGTAAGGATTTCGAAGTCTCATCCATAACATTAACATAATATTGTGGGAAAACCGCTAAAATCATAGCACTTAGCAGTTAGTTTGTATGTGCAAGGGGCTGACATTAAAATTATACCAAGCGGTTGACAGGTGGTCGTGTGAAATGCATGAAGGGCCTAGTTGAAATTCAGTAAACGTTGGAAAAAATGGAGTGTGTCAAACAAACAGCATTTGATATGTGTAACTGTCTAATGGTAATTGCAATTGATTTAATTTTAGTAAAGGTTTCATTATACACTGGGGAATTTGGGAAAATGTTTGGACTTTTCATTTTGTAGAACACCCGCCATGAAAGTAATTCCATAATATTTTGTAGAGAAATGTCTCTTTGCTTTTCCAAAGTCGATAAAGTGATTTTTGAAAAATCAATAAATTTGCATGGATAGACGTGAATTACAAACCAGAATATGCATGCAAGCTTTATATTTAGATGTTGGAAGAGTTTGACTCAGACCAAAATAACGTTTCTCTTTCTCTGCTTTCTCTGTATTCCATCCGAGAAAGGTTTTTCCCGTTTGCTGTTAGCTCTTGACAGGGACTTCCCAGCTTCGAATCTTAGGCTATTGATACTTACAATGCATTACATACTATACAATAGACATGGCTTTATTCATACTCGGTGGAACATAAGCAAAAATAAAAACTTGCAAAAGTTTCTTGCTTCTTCCAATTCGAGTTTTGTGTTTCAAGTCATGGGTAGTAGAGTGCAGCAGAAGTACTGTTCTCCACACGCAATCACTAGAAAAAGTTGAGAAAGCGAATATTTACACTTGTCCAAAGTGAAAGTTGATAGTGGCACTCTTTTAGTTTCAGGGTATATTGCAGTGCATAAGATGAGCCATGCAACACAGCTCGTGCTTCATTCTTGCATGCTATATCAACAGCACCGTAACCATTGCATTTATTTATAGGAGCAAGGTAAAGCAGTAGAGAAAGTCTTGCACACACATGTAAACTGTTATTCAGTCTGTCAGTGCATTTTGCAAGTTTCTTGCGGAGCGGAAGTAAAAAGTACAAATATTTTAGCTTTAAATTAGGTAGCTAAAGCGTTAACATTAGTTCATGAAACAATACTAATTCGGAGTCCATATTTTGTCTTTCAAGCGTCCAGCATAATTTCGGGAATCAGGTAAAACTGAATTACTTAATGTATTAGCGATACACTGATTGCAGCGTTTACATTTCTCGTTTTGATAGCTAAGCAAGAAAAGTTGTGTCTGTTTATTCTTATTCTGTGGTTGTAATGTTGTAAATATTAAATATAGTCTACCAAGACTTTATCGATCGTTTTCAAGTTATCAATACCGTGCCTAAAGTATTAATAGTGTTCATTGAAATAAATTCATATGTCATGTGCTGCTATACTCTTTCTGGGAATCAGTTTTGGCATATTCTGTCATACGAGAAGAGTCTATAGGGTTGGAGAAATACGATTTATTTATTTTATAGTCTCCTTTCCCGTATTACTACAAAAGTCTTTTCGCTTTTACCTCCGGTAACGTTGTTTTAACCGTGCGTATCCTATGTATTAAAGTCAATCTTTTGTCATAGTCGAAGTTAAAGTTTGGTCATCATGACTCTGATATTTACTACAACACTGTGATAGTACTTATGCTTTTTTGACCTTGAAGATTATTGAAATCAACCTGTGTATATGAAGGAGTTTACTCGATAGATAGATTTGTGGTTGGCTCAAATGAATGCATTGAGAAAAAATCTCAGAGTTAATTCAGTACAAATGAAATTAACTACCATGTCTTGGCCAATCACCCGCATAAAACTTTCGGTTAATAAACTTTTGCGGTGATTGATATTTTTTATCAATACTTCCTCCATAAATGTCATTTCAGCTTCATGAGATTTCAAATCACGATGTGGCAAATACTTTTGGATTAAAAATATGATGTGCAAGTGCAAACCAAAAATGTATAGATGTAATCGCATTCAGAGTTAATTGGGTGGAGTTTATTTTATCGTGTCCACGTGGTCCGTGTAAATTATCGGTAGTTTGTTTTTTATTTGGATACATTTCTTGCATTCTATTATATCGTTTTATCTTAACAAATCAGCCTGAAACGGATTCATCTGCAAACAGTCCATAGCTCAAAATAATTGCAATCTACCATTGTCCATAACTGCAATTTGCAATAATTCATAATTTGCAGGAGTGTCGGGTGTCCTCATGAAGATTTTCTAAATGGCATCCTCACCAAAGTGGGGAAAATGCACATTTATGTATTTGTAGTTTGAAATCTCGAGCTTTCTGTACTGTCAGTTAGTTATACTCACATTATAGTATAAGTAGTACTCATCGAAATTATAGTAGATTCGCATTAATGTTAATGGTTAATTTATCTACTTACATGACTTGCGTCTTTTTAGACTCGCAGCATCTCACATTGCATGTAAATCTTGGGAAAATTTGAAGTATTGCGACAGAGATAACCTGTTTTACTTTACGTTACCACAATGCAGCCCCACACAATCACAAAAGCTCTACACAAACTACTAGAAGCCCTAGTATATTGGCGATGATTATTGTCATTTTTTACACAGTTGCTGTATAGGTAAATTACATAAATTGGATGTATTATTCATGGTATAGACTAAAGAAGTATGTTAGGAGACCAATACGTGCCATGTTGCATGAACATTGAACATTTTCTCATTGTAATTTTTTCCTCAATGCCTTTTGGATTCATTTCTTCAACTTGAGTTTGCCAACCACTTTGCTGGGATGCCGGGTTGCTGTTATTCAGCAACTCAACAAGACCGAAGCGTAATGAATGACTCAAAAAACACAGAAAATACAATGCAATTTTTTCTCTTGTGAATTTTTCATGAATTTTATAACCAAACGCAGGTACGATAGTCTATATGAAAAATACAAGATTATAGTATCATTGCGCTTAGTACTTGTTCGACTTTGGACTGATGGTCATGGGGCAGTCTTAATTGGGTAAACTGGGCAAGTCAGAGTAAAGTCCTTCAAACAAATCTACGCTCAATCCTAAATAAATTAAGTATGTAAACGTTTAAATACCATATATTACTTATAGTATAGTGTACTGTTCGGGATTAAACTAATAGCTGGAACTGCATTCAATTGCAAAAAGTCATCTTTACACTAGGTGATGAATTTTGGCATTAAAAAAACAAGTTAACTGCAAAGCAAAAGTTAGAAATAATTATACAAAGTTGTTACAGTTCCAGTACAACTTGTGTCAATTTACACAGAGGTGATAGGTGAATAAAGTTTGCATTTTTTAATTTTGTATTAAACAGCAATACAGTAAATGTTGGGATTTGACTTCATTTTCCCCAGGACTGCAACATTACTCAAGTTGATTAGGATTAGATAATATTTAGCTTTGTTGGCAGGTCGTGATAAGATTATTAGGAGTGTTCATGTGCATAGTTCATGTTGTTCCATAAATATCTTCAGTCGCATATACCGGCCATGGCCAACAACGTTGCATCGACTATCGATATGTATATGACATGAATCCATTCAAAAGACCACTAAATTGTCGTTGCACGCTCAATACTATTACATATCACAGCGAATGTCAAGGATGAGTACCGGCATTTTAATTGATTTTAATGCTTTTTATTTCTTGAATTTCTTCAGTCAGAATTGGGTTGTCGTTGAGCTGTGTAAATTCCATGTCAGACTCGTCATAAAATATTCTTGATACTCGTGGTAGGTCACTTAAACATTTTCAACATTATTCAGCTAAAAGTGATCTTTCAAAAATATGCTAGCTTAGATGATACTTAACAATCAATAAGTTTACCCCTCGTACATACATATTATAATATGATTTTAATGTTATTAGATAGGTTCTTCTAGAGATATAGGTCGTTTTATATAATTAAGGTGCAAACCGTGTATTGTCTAAAGTTTAAGTGGCACATATTATATCATAGATCATACAACTCTAAAGTATCAACTTTTAAGACAGTAGGATTCATTTCGAAATAAATTCTTTGACTGTTTAGAAATCTAACATAATGGCTTCAGAACACGAAACCAAAAGTACAAATGGGTCCAATAGTCCTTACAGTGACCTTGGTGCATCAGATCTGTTGGAAAAGATCCCTCAGCAGCCTTGTATATCCGGAGTTTTGGATCCACGTAAATTAATAATGATTTTCTTGTTTTAGTTTTACATTTTATTTTGTTTACTGCGCGAACAGTTTTTGAAAATTCGTCTCATTTTATCGGCATTTTAATGAAAAATATTTGCTAGCTATTATTTATTTAGTGTCGGAATAATACTCTAATATTTTTGTCTTAATTTCCTTCCAGGAACATGGTTCGATCCAAGCAAGCTTCATCCTACAGGTAAGTCATCTAACAAAAGTATAACTTGAAATTTACTCCGATAGTACAATGGCCGGTGACGTTAATTCTGCCAAGTGGGCTGTCATTTTAAACCGATGCTTAAAACGTTTAATTTATCATGGATATGGAAAGAGAAAGTATTGGGGAGAGTGATGAGAAAGGGAAATTATTCATGAAAATGAAATGGTTCGTGTTGTAGCTGGACTATGTAGTATGCAGCTGTGGTTTTGCAGTCTTCATAATTATTTCTTTCCGTGTAATCTATTTTTGTTCTATTATGATAGATGGAAAATGTGACGAGGGATTTTATATATGCTCGGTGGTTACTTTTTTGGCCTGAAAATATTGTTCCAAGTTATTTAGTTCCTAAACTTCTCTTTATGGCAATCTATATGAGTTATAATAGCTAGTTATAGACCATTGTTTTCATTTTTGTATGCTAAATGTCATAAACAAAGGGAAAGCGGGAATTGTGGGTGCACGTGTCAGGCTTTGATATAGGCCTTACTACCCCGCAACCTGACTGTTGTTGACAACTATAGTTGATAGTGAAGGATGTGCTTTCCCCGTACATTGAACCGAGCCAGCTATCGCTTTCTCGTCGTGGGGGCGGTGAAAGTACAGTAGTTGCACACCCTGAAATATTATATTGGTCGCAAGCGATTTCAGTAGGTATTTTGTTTTGAACCTGCAAGTCGCTACACTGCGTGACTATAATATGTTTGCTGTGTGCATGCATACAGCAAACATATTATAGTCACGCAGTGTAGCGACTATAATATGTTTGCTGTGTGCATGCATACTATGCTGCAGTTGCTGGAGTATTAACTGTGAAGAGCGAAAGCATTGTGCTTTCATTAGTGGCATTTTCTTCACGTTTCTTAGTCGTTAGCTTTTGTTCTCTGTGCATAATATGGCTTGAAATTTCATTCGTTATGATATGCTCTATGGAATAAATGGAAAGCTAAATGCTAAAATTACTCAACAGAAAAGTTGAGGAATAATGAATTTTACATATATGTAGCATTGCTCGTTATAGTCATTCACTTAATTCTAAAACGTCGCTTCCGTCCTCGCCTTATTACTTGCTGAGCAAAGGGGTTTGGAACATTATGTTCTTGTTTGGGGTAGCAACCTTTCTTTCGTATCGATCCCGGATACCGAGCATTTTCAGCCCCAACGTCCGACCATGGATAGGTTGCCTTATACATAGTTTTCTATAATATAAATTGATGGAGAGAGCAGAGAAAGGGAAAAACCGTACCCAAAGCCTAACAGAGCAACTATGCATATCGCAATATTATACATTTTATTTTTATATAACTGGATTATTCAGTACGAAACGTTGGTTTTATAGAAGACCAGAGACACTAATATTCTTAAGAACAATGCAGGTATAAGTATACTACATGCTAAAAGAAGCACAATGTAACAAAGATTTTTGTTGTTCATTACTGATAAAAGCATGTTGGATACAACATCAGAAAACAGTAGGCTTCTGTTTTAAGAGAATTTTTTAGTAAGCATAAATGAGGCTTCATGCAAGAAATATTCAATTACATTTTCCTCAAACATAATAATAATATCGACGTATATCGTTAGACTTTGGCTTCCACCGATGAGCTTGCGTGTAGTATGCGTTGACGTTTTTCCTGTGTATGTATATACAATGTGTAAATACACCTCACGAAGCAGCAGCAGCAGTTAAAGCTATACGGGGTAGAAGAAAACGAGTAAACGGCTGAGCGTTATTTTCTTTCTCTACCTAACTGGAAATATTGGAGGAGTAGGGGTCTGTATCTGGGTGATAAAAAATTCAAAGAGAAAGTGTCCTCTCACACACACTATACGCTTTGGAGGGAGGGTAGTGCAGCCCTTCCCAAACATACTACTATATATGTAAGCACAATGTTCATTCTCCAGCAGCTATGTTAGATTGAATTGAAACTTGGAGAAACAACTAGATATTGGTAGATGCATGTGCCATGTTTATGATGTTTTAGTATGGAAACGCAACGCTTCTGATTCTGTTTATGATTCGTGAACTTCTGCGTTGTATGGAATGCCACCTATATACTTCCATCATTTTATACGACTCACTGATAGCTCTTCTTTCTTATAAGGAAAATTCATCAGCAGGAAGGAATAGAACGCTATCTTTAAAGAGTGCAAGCTGCAAAGTTGACATTCAGTTTTGTTTTGGATGGATACGTGTGCTCTTCCGTGCTGCAAATACTTTGTAGACTCGTATAAAATCTAATTTTTTTCTTATTAACGATTGTTGCTCACTTAGTGTTTTAAAAAAGGTCTCTGAAACGGCTCTCGATTCTGTTTTTCCCTCATCCTGTAAATTATTGTTATTATTATAAAGGGTTTGCTGAAGTAAGAAGAAGCGAGGAAAAGAAAAAGCGTTAGAACAATTTTTTTATATGTTGTGGAAGCATTGATATTATACTCAAGTTGCCAAAAAAAATTCTGGCACTTGAAGCGTAGTCAATAGTGCTCGTGTTCCGTCGTGTATCCTTACGTGTTCTTATCATAATAACATAAGTGTGGAGTGGAAGTTCTGAAGCAAAGGCAGTGTGTCTTGTCTTGTGTTCGATGACTGTGCCCCCTTCTGTTTCGCATTGCTGTTGCTGGGTAGTTTGCATTTTTCTCTTTACAATGTAGCCAGCGATCGTTAGTACTCCGACCACCACTCACCACTGGTTGCTAAAAAAGTGTATGGATTGTACAAGACATGAGTTGTGTTCTATAATATACGAAGGAACGGATGTTTAAATGTTAGCGTTATAACCTTATAATATCTCTCTCACTCGGTTACATACTATGCGTCCCCGAAATCGGAGTTTTGTACTGATTTTCTGCATGTGATACGATACAGTTTCTCTTTCCTACTTTTTCCATTTTGGGTCGTCCTACAGTGAGAAAGTGGTTCAGCACACACATCTCCTAATGCATGACTACAATTGCAATGTGCTAGTGCAAGTGAAACTTTAGAAAACGTTCTCAAATTGGATTGTGGAGTATTAAGTTTTTGTAACGACTTCATTTATCAATCACTATCGAGCGATTTTTAGAGCGGATCGCGTTAATAGTTCATAATTCATTTCAACAATGGCGTCGTCGCTAGTATCCAGAGAAAATCGTAAGTGATATCCTTGGTGGATAGAATTTATTGTGCTTAGAAATCATCTTGTAGTTTCACACAAGATCAATATACTTTAATTATTGGACTATTGTGCTTTCTCACAAGGGTCGTGATGTGAAGCAACTTATTATAAAGCATTAAAACGAAATGTGCGAAATCTATTATAAATTATGATGCTAAAATTACCATTCTCAGTTTAGGTGTCCGTGCACTTGCAGTCTTTGTATTAGAAAAAATACTTAGGTGTTTAAAAAATAATCGTGCAAAGAGTTAGAAAGAATATGAGTTTAGCTGGAAATTGGTTTCTTGAAGGTATTACTAGTCTTAAGCTCGACGCTCGACTTGTTAAAAGCATTCACGGCATAGGAAGGAATATAATTATCATTCATTAATATTGCTCCTCATGCTGTTAAGTTGGTGTGTGTAAAAGTAAACGCAATATTATGCCAAAAGTGTGTTTGTGCTATTAAAAAGTGTGCAAATGTGTGAATGAATAATTTATTTGCTCTTTATGATTCATGTCAAAATGGACGAATATGTTCGTGCAGGAAGACAATATGAATCTGCTTCAATGATCAGTGTGCCAATCTGTAAGATTTTATCATTGATGGAAAGGGAAGAAGGATATTATTGTAGCTTTAATGCTATTCATATGCTGGATGTTTTCATAGGAAAATATAACGATTGATTTATTGAAATTTTGTCCTTAGGATTCGTGAAAATCAATGTTGATTTTAGGATTGCATTAATACTTGTCTTAAAGAAATATTATTATGAATATGATGGATACATTCTGTTCTTGGGAAATAAGAAAAAGACTTTTCCGCCTTTGCAAAACCGGCGCACTTATGCCAAGAAAGCTGACTTTCAATTTTAATTTGAGATTGTTCATTTTTTACTGAATAAGATACGATAGAGTTAATGTTATTGTACATTCGCTGGCATGCCTGCTTTCAAACCGAACTAGGTTCATCCGAATGGAGAGGAAGTGAATATCGGAAAGCGAATATTTTCCACGACAAGGAGCCGGGTGCAAATCATGGTTTGTCGTCGTAAGTTGAAATGGAGGACAAAGTGTTAGGCTCAAAATAGTTCTTGATTTAGGTTCATTTTTAGATCACGACAAACTATGTATAAGTAGGTATATTCCTTCTTTAACAAGATGTGCAGGACGGAGCAAGTGCCAATGCTATGCATTAGCCTATGTCGGAGTGGAGTCGTGAAAGTGCAAATGCTCTCTAGTTAGATAAAAAATCGCAGGATGGGAACATTGGAAACATGTATTTGATGCGGATATTGGGCAATAACAGTAGTGAAGTGTACATGCTTTATTCTCATTCTCACTCACGAGTTTGCTTGAGCACATGGTATTATAGCGTAGAAACTTTCTTGCATCCTGCAAACACAAAGTCCTTTAACAACGATCGTTGTTTGTGAGCAATATGACCGGACTAGCGTATTTTTCTAGCAGAATAAATAAATGTTCTCACAAAAATAAGATATTCAGCTAGAACAAGACCAAAGGTTGATTTCCATTTTGTCAGTATTCAGTATTTTCTTAGACAAAACCGCAGCTAATGCTCGGCTCCATGACGGACATGCCGCGTATCCAATGAAATGAAATCCACACTACCTACTCAGCTTTCCTTAAATTGAAGAGATTTGAATAAAATGAAATAATACAAGTAGCTCAGAATTTACTGATGGCAGACATGAAAATGGAAAAGCGACGCTACATAGACTTCTTAATAATATGAATCACCTCGATCACAAATATACGCACACCGCTCTCCAATGACATGACCGTGTGCTATCGCTTTCTTTCACGGAAATAAGCCTGGTGTGTGGTGTAAGAGCTCAATCGACACTTTATGAAGATAAGCTTAAGAAGCTAATGCGACACGGCACCATTTTGTAATGGTAAAGAATGGAGTACTCCATACCCCACATCGTGCTATTAAGGGAGTTATTAACTCAGGACACAAGAACATCTTCCAGCAATTTGAGCTGTACTCACAAGTCCTTGCCCACAGGTATTGGCATGCCATGCATAGGATCCATGTATTTCATATTTGTTGTAGAAAGTTATACGTGCATGCAGTAGTAATATTTTCGCATTTACTACCTGCAATGTCTGCGTCTGGTTAAGGATGCGAATAAAAGAAATAAAAACGTAAAGAAGGAAAACTCTCCTCCACTCTATGTACAACATGCTAATTTTATTTTTTGTGTAGAGTGGAAGTCAGTGGAGTATAGTAAAAGCAGAAAAAAATGTTATGCTAGCTAAAACTGTAAAGACAAGGGAATGCATAGGTAAGAATAGGCAATGAACTTGTCCGGAGGCGATAAAGGAGTGATGTTGATGAGATAATGGTAAAAACACAACGTACTCTGTATACATTATTAATATCATACACCTTCAAAAGATGATGATACAATGCATATTTGGCAAACAACCATGTACTACAATGCTCAACAGTCATGGGACTGTCTGTTGAAATAAGTTTGTGGTTGTTTCTCTGGCCGTAACCCTATCTATAATGTTGCATAAAGCATGCTCATCTTATCATCCACAAGTTGATAGAAAACTGTATAGAAAACGAAATTAAGTTTCATGGGTTCATCTTACAAACCTCGCATCATCATCATCATCATAATAGCATGTACGCGTCATGGTGTAGTAGGTACCATAATATATAAAACTGCTGCAAAAAATCAGGTTTTAGATTCATTGGTCTGACTCAGCTCAGGCTTAAGTTCACGCTTAATGTTGTGTATTGCTGAGATAAAAAGATGACGGTGGAAGTAGTGAAAATGATGTGGGCAAAATCGGAATGAAGCCTTGTTAATCCAAATGTATCACTATCACTCATGATATATTAATTTGCCTTTTAAAGAAGAATCGTAGACAGAGAAAATGTTCTGTCTTATTTTTACATTTTATTTTATATGAATGCACGAATGCACGTCGAAATAGGGTTCTATTATACGCTGCGGTGTTGGCGTGTATAGCTTTACTCCTATTATTTCGACGCAGTGGTAGTTTTCAGTTGAGGGAAGGCAAGGTGAAGAACACCAGAATGTTGAATTTTCATTTACGCACCATATTATTCCTGTTTTTGACCCATATGGTTTGCATTGACAGGAGGTAAAGTCACCTCGCCCTCTGTAGTTTGTTACTGTGCAACTGTTATTATTTGCATGCAGTTATCAATTTTGCAATAACAGGCCCCACGCAGTTGGTGCAGTTGAAGTTTTTTAGGCTGTCGCTTTTGGTAGAGAATAGTAAAAAGTGATTGCAAAGCTTATTGTGAAAGGTTGTGTTGTCAGTTCATTACGTCTTTAGGAGGAGAGAGCACTTGTGTAATTGTAGCGTTATTAGGATCGGTGTGTTATCGGTTGTGTCGAAAGTTAACGAAGGCTTCCATATGGGTCGTAAAAATCGTCGTGATTCTGGTGCCGGTGGTGATCCGGAAATAATATATGATGATGGACCTGGTATTTATGTTTATTTAGAGCTTTTTAGAAACTTGCCAGTCATGTCTTGCAGAAACGTGTCTACGTGTTTATTTACTATTTATCTGGTTTTTGCTTTTCTAATAAATTATTTTTTTACTGTTTTCAGTGAGTGAGTTGGTGTACTGGAGAGACCCCAAGAAGTCCGGAGCAGTATTTGGCTCCATCCTCGTCGTTCTCCTGGCCTTGTCTCTTATGTCCCTTATCAGCGTTGTTGCCTACACCTCCCTTGCAGTTCTTTCAGGCACATTTGCATTCAGAGTCTACAAGAGTGTTCTGCAGGCAGTCCAGAAAACACAAGATGGTCATCCTTTCAAGTAATCATAGTTAATATTATATTATGGCAATGGCATTGCAAATTTATGTGATCACAGCCTGTAACTGCAGCTGATTTATTCATAACTAATCTTTTACTTTTCTTCTTTCAGGGAATACTTGGATTTGGACATTGCTATTCCAAGTGACAAGGCTCAGGAACTAAGCAATGCCATCATCAACTACGCTAATTCGGCCATCCTCCAGCTCCGTCGTTTGTTCCTTGTTGAAGATCTCGTAGATTCTGGAAAATTTGGACTCGTTTTGTACTTACTCACGTACATTGGCGGTTGGTTTAATGGGCTTACACTCTTGATCTTAGGTATTTTATAATTAATTATCCATTGTTTTGAAGCTTCATTTCTGATAATATAAAAATGTGGTTGGTATCGAAAACAATAGCTTGAAACTTTTATTATTAATAATTTACAGGATTTGTGGCCCTCTTCTCACTGCCAAAGGTGTACGAGACCAACAAAACTGTCATCGATCAATACCTTGAGCTGATTAACAGCAAAATTTCTGAAGTTACTGCCAAGTAAGAAAGAATATCATGCCCTCGTTAAGCATACCTCTTAATTAATTAATGCTGGATATTAATCAATGTTTTTGTTTAAAATTACAGGGTGACCACTGCTGTTCCCTTCCTGAAGAAAGAAAAGGCTCAGTAAAATCTAACACCAACATTCTACAACATCTCCTATGTTATTACACCAAATTACTATTATTAAATATTTCTGAGCTCACCGTAATAGAATGAAGTGCGATGGTCCTCTCATCACCTTTTAAAATAATTTTTATTGGCTTTTTAGATTTTTAGAACCTATAGTACATATTACTAAAATATATATATTTAATTCATCATCATGTTGTATATTTAGGGTTTGATACTTTTGGGCTATAATGACAAAATCTGGCTCGGTTTTGGTTAGTTATTGATGTAACAAACTATTTGTCCAACACAATATTAATGAACTTGTTTGAGTGGTGAAGTGCACACGGTCATGGTCGATATATGTACACAAAGTTTTGAATTGTACGCAATAAATGGGCTAGAAATTGTGTATTTTTAAGCTGATGAAAAAAGAAAAAAAGCTACATCGTCCTGTTTTGTTGTCATAATTTTTGTTACTTAAACCGGTTGAGATCATAGCTATGCTCAGAAACAAAACATTTTCCATCTAATACAGTTTTCCTGCTATAATACTATAAATTGACAGAAAAATTAATACTATGCATGTTCATTATAGGAATAAGAATAAGATTGGATTTTCCATCACGATTGTTTTCATACATAATAATAGAGTTAATAATACAACATTGGAAAGTATGCTTAAAGTAAAGTAATGCGGGCATATTATGTGTTGTGTCACAGTCACACTGCTGTTAAAAATATAACACGACTACTACCATTGAATGTATATAGAAATGCGGATTATTGTTTGCAATTGCGATGATGTGATAGTTATTTGTCTTCGTCACAGTTTTATGGTTACAGGCACGCGACTGTAAAGCAGGGCTTTTAAATCGGGTAAAATATGCTGTACTAAAAAATGTTATACACGGGGAAAGGGTGAATGTTGAAATGTCAAAAGTATTTATGCCCTATTATTGTGTCAACTTGCATTCATGAGCATACAGAATGAACTATAATGTATCTATCTATATGAAAAGCGTTATTATAAACTTGTAAGTTAATTCATCCAGCTATACTATGTATCTGAACGGTGCAGTGCCCATAGTTTACACATTACTACATGCAGTTGTAAGAAGTACAGGCTACAGACATGTAATAATCTAAAGTTCATAACAATACGTATAAATGGCACTTGTTCTTGCAGTGATTTTCAAGCATCGTTTAACGCTAATCTCTTCTGTGACGGGGCAGACTACACAGTATGAAATGAGAACTTTAGTAACATGATAAAATCTTCAACCATTCAATCACTAATAAACGTTGTAATTACTCCATACAAACTAATGTGTACTTCTAGCATGTAGATCAAGATTTTAACGTAAAGATTTTTTTGATGGATACTCATTGATTTCTACGTTCCCAGCGAAAACGTAAGGATGTACGCATTTAAAGTATTTTTAAGAGTACGCATTTTTCTTTACGTAGATAAAAATTTAAGAAAATCGAAACGCAAAAAAGTACCGTAAATAAACTAAAATGTGCGGAAAGATACGGCACCTCACTTTAAAATGCTTACATAATATTATGTAGTAGTGACCCTATAGAGTTTCCTGATAGTCGTACTTAAGGCTGTTACAAAAAGTATTTGGTTCCATACTATTGTTTGTATTTCTAGCTAGCTTTTATGTCGCCGATTATGATATAGATTGATGTAAGTAAATATATTATACTGGTTTGAATGGTAGTAGAGATATTTTTAATAAGGGATGAGTTGTTAAAGTACACCCTATTTGACTTTTCTTCATTTTAATAACGTAAAGTTATTGTTATGATGTTACTAAATTGTGTGCTACATCCTATCCAGTAGCTAGTGATAGCTATCCTATCACTGGTTTAGTTTCTTGATTGATTTGTCCACATGACCCAAATAAACATCCCATCCAACCCTCTTAATTTAAAGTGATAATTGTCAAAATTTACTTGAACAAATTTCAATTTGCAGAGCCACGGCCAATTAAAATGTTTAATGGTATTCATTTTTGTTTGTGATGTGAATGGCATGAAAAAGTAAATAGACGTGTTTAGATCTAAGGACACACTGCGTGTACGTATGTATTATTCGATGTATTAATTTTATTGCGATCACAATTGCCCGTTCTATATTGGTTAATTATGAATGTGTGAAATAGCTAATCAAGGGCGGATGTGTCGGCTTTCATTACTAATATGAATTTGAATAAAAGTTTTTAAAAACCTATTCCTCTAGAGTTGTTCATTTATTTCAGCATGTCGCCAATGTAGCCATTAAAACTACATTTATTATCATATCGGAATAATCAAATGCCCGAGAAGGATGCAGACTCGGCCTAAGCATCAGTCTCGTGACTTTTAGAACTCTCTACTTCTGGGTCCCAAACACAATTGCCAGAAAATTTACTTCCTCTTTTTGGATAAGCCTTCTGAAAACAGTGTATGCCAACAATGATGAAGCATCATCATTGTACACTTGTTCCAACTTCCGATCATCATGCATTATGGCCATTTACCTTTCTCGTGCTTTTTTTTTGAAAAAAATGCAGAGAGCATACCTAAATGCATCTGTCAGCAAAAAAGAAACTTGTATTATTATCAGAATTTTAGTTTTAAGTTGCTTCGTTGTAGTTTCTACCGCTCAATGTTCTTGCCTTGTGTTGCTTGTCGGTTGGCAATAGTAGTTATCATGAGACACTAGTATTCTCTTGGATTGATATATAGTTTAGCTTGGCATCTTCGTCACTAATTTTCCAACCGTTCTTTCCGAATTCACTCGGCACACTCGTGGCCGAGGTATGGTAGATTTCTGCTTATATACCTGGGAGATCATCAAACTGAAGAGTCGTTGTATAATCACGATTTTGATCATGAGCAAAACTTTACAATTCACTCTACAATCATCATCCCGTACTCCTTGACTTTGACTTCTAGTCAGTGAGTAGCATTATTGCTGGTCATACAATAACTACTAGGTACAACAGTTGGATTGGAAGTAATGAGTTGAAGATAACCAACCACATCATGCAAATGTAAAGCATATCAAGGATCAAGTTGATCGTTCACTATTTGCAAAGTGGCTTGTATTTATAAGTGTGTACATGGTGTCAGTTAATTTTGCAGAACAGGATTGCGCGAAGTTTCATAGTTGCACGTATTACATGTTTTAAACCATTATTACCAATGACTATACTATTCTTGTGTGAATACCGTGAACTTGGCAATAAATAGCAAAGGAATGGAAAGTTAGGTTGTGGAAAACAGAATTCAAGCTTTAGATCATAAACAGTTTTTCCCTGTCTCGTGTATTAGAGATGAAACATGAAACTGACCATGGTCATGAAAGATGCGTCATCATTATTTCATTTTACACGGTGCAATTTTATATTGCATCCATTGTTTGCCTTAAGTCACGTGCATCACACATGTGTCTATCACCAAAAAGAACCAGTATCACTTTCGACGGTTTGGCTCAAGTACTATAACGTTTATATCATTTCCCACATTTCACTCATTCTTTATTTTTCGAAATACTGACTATAACGGCACTCTAATGGAAGTTCATGATGCAGATTTACTTTCTCTATGAAACCGAGTGATGTATTTTGTGTGGCTGGCTGTGTTATGTATAATACTTTCTATTCTGAATCCACATATAAATACTACTGCACGCACATGTATATTTGAAATGAAGGCAGGTCCTTGGACACTGATTGATTGAGGCTCAATCAATATCAGGGTAATAATTATCTGAGTCTGAGTTCCAAAATCTATGAATGAAAGTAGTAAAAATGACAATTGTAAACAAAACATGAAATATGCGTAGTCGACGCAGTCACACGCATGTGACATTTGCATGACCAGAATTGTATCTCCAAAATAAAAATAGATCATAGTGATTTGAGAAGTTTTTCCATTAATTAAGTCGTGCAGTTCATCAACACTGATTTGTGAAAAGCATCCTTTAATGGTCATTCTGATATAAAACCAAACAAACAAGACCATTACTTTGAAGCTTGTTTTTCAAAAGTAAATCCAGGAATATCATAAAGCCAGAAAATACCGGCATGTGTTGGCAGCGTGTTAAAATATCACTGTACCTAAATTTGTTTTTGGCATGACGCATGTATGGTTGAGATGAAGCGAAATGTTTTGAGAAGCTAACTTAAACAAGCCTGATGAATCTGAAGCTTTGGCCAGAACAGAACCAGCAGTCATTTTATTACAATCAAGCTCTCACACTTCTGAAAAGTGCTTGCAATCTCCATTTTGCGCAGCCTTTTTAGTTTTCTTCCACAGAACAACAACACCAAACAAAAGGATATTATAGGGAGGTGGATTCCTTGGGTTCACGGCAAAGAAACGTGCAAAAATGAAAGTGATATACGAAATGGCCTTCCTTCTCGTAAACGAAAGCAAATATCATTATCTAGCACAACGCCTACCCATAATCGTGAAAACTTGGAGACACACAGTACTGCTGTAATTAATGCGGCTGCATACATTGTCGCGTTCAATTAATTAATTTTAGAAAAATGTTCTTAACAAATACTCATTCATGTTATGCATATTGTTCTGAGAAGAAGCAAAACTCACTATGACTTTTCTTTCCTCAACGATGTCGATGCCACTTGAACTTGGGAAAGGAACAAAGTCATACATCACCAATATGCAATTAATGTCTAATGTTTAAACCAAAAAGCATCTAGCGATCAAGATTGTCTGGTGCGGCATTAACATTTTTACATAGCCATATTATAAGACGACCAATTTGTACGTGGACAGGCCTATAGTTGTCGTTAAGTAGGACACTTCTGTAAGTAAGGTTGCATGAAAGAAAACAGCCATAACACACATTCAACATGATCGAGTGCAAGAGTTTGAAATTTGGATGATGAACAAGAGATGAAAATAAAAGTACTTGCTGTTCCATTATATTCCTTACAATAACATAATGATAATCATCATATCACCGTATTTTTCTGTTGTGCCGACGCCTCGCCTCCGCCTGTTGCCTGAAAATATTGTGAGGGAACAGGCCGTTTTACTTTACAGAGGGCAATGGAGAGGACACATGCATACACCTCATGTAGGTGGAATGGATAAAGCAATGCTGCTCCTCAACTCATATAATAATATATCCGTTGAGTTCAAAATCAAGAATCTTTTCTGTGCGCACATGATGGTGTGTGTCCAAGTAAAAAAATATATTTTTTTAGGCTTATGCATTCCGCTACATTTCTAGTAGAGCTCAACTTGTCGCTGCGCTTATGGAGGAATCCAGATTTTGTTGCCAGCTTTAGCAATGTAGTACATGAGGAAAGATGTAATGTGAACAGATACTCATGATGAACAAACATATGGAACGTAGTGAAAAAACCTTGAACACAGCTTCATAAGCGTTCATATTTTAATTATTCATGTTTGCTACGTTGCTTTCAATAGTTCCAACCTGCAACGTGATGCTTTACTACTGTTGCCATTAAATAATAAGATAGCCATCTTGAAATCAAGTTTAGATCGGACCATACTTATCATCGCCCCTGAGAACGCTCTGCAACAAACAAGTCAGCAAAAACAACATACAACACAGCGCAGTACATGAATAATTGTTCTTCTTCATAATATTTGTATGAAAACTTCATATTTAGTCTTCTCGTTGTTGTCAACATCGTAATTATAATCGACACTACCGAAGCATAAGACAAGTAAGTGATAGTTCTTACAGTAAACAATTTTATATATCAATGGATCCAGTATCCTCCGGCATTGGTGGTCCTTCATAGTTTCCATACGGTTGTAGAGCAAGCACGCATGGATATTATTAATATGGATTATGAATGTATCGGCTTAGGTGTTTAGATGTAGATTTTGGGCTTTTTCCATCTATGATGATAGAGAAGAGACCATAGAATGACCAATAAGAAGGCCAATGAATTCTTAATAATAATTTTTTATGGAATAAATATATAGTGCAAGTCAACATGTTTACGCTACCCAAGTATATATAACCTGATACCTCTTTGCATCCACTTCTCATTTAAGAATTGCTGCTAAGCTCTTGTCGTCGTGCTGAATGGCATTGAACAAATTTATTCCGCTTATGTCCAGTCGTCAGGCTACTTTCGAGTGAATCTGACTTACCTATTGTGCTCTCTCTTTCACGTTTGTGCAAAAGAATATAAGGCAAAAATAGTTTTCTGTTAACTTTTGACAATTTCCAGGATTTCTAAGAGTTTTCGTTAAAGTTTTCATTCACCATGTCTGCTGACCTCGATAAAAGGAAGCAAATTAGTGTGAGGGGAATTGCCCAGGTTGAGAATGTCGCCAACATCAAGAAGACGTTTAACCGGCATGTCCATTACACCTTGGTAAAGGACCGTAATGTGGCTACTCAAAGAGATTACTATAGTGCGTTGGCGCATACTGCCAAGGATCACTTGGTTTCTCGATGGATTCGTACCCAGCAATACTGGTACGAAAAGGACCCCAAGGTATGTCAAGTGACCCCTTATGAATATTTTGCGTGATGTTGATGCATATTAAAACAGAATAAATTGAAACCTGTTTGAATTCTGAAATTTCAGAGGGTCTACTACCTTTCCATGGAGTTCCTCATGGGACGTTCCCTAACTAATACAATGTGCAACATTGGCATCCAAAGTGCATGCGATGAAGCTATGTATCAGGTAGGTAACTACGAGAAAAGATAACATGTCATTCAAACAATTCTACCTTATTCTCATGAGACATGGCCTGATACAAAACACTGGGTTGTAGGTGTGGCAAATGTCATGAGCAGATTAAATGCTTTGTCATTGACTTATGGGTGTCATGTTTGGATTTTGTAGTTGGGTTTGGACATTGAAGAGCTGGAGGAAATGGAGGACGATGCCGGCTTGGGTAATGGGGGTCTAGGTCGTCTTGCCGCATGCTTCCTTGACTCAATGGCCACTCTTGGTCTTGCCGCATATGGATACGGTATTCGTTACGAGTACGGCATCTTTGCCCAAAGAATCAAGAATGGAGAACAAGTGGAGGAGCCCGATGATTGGCTCAGGTATGGAAGTCCATGGGAGAAGGGTCGTCCCGAGTACACTTTGCCCGTCCAATTTTACGGAAGGGTTGAGGGCGAGGGAGACTACTCCACCAAGAGGCGTTGGGTTAACAGCCAGGTAATCCAATTTCCCTTTATACTAAATTAAAACGTCATTTTTATCAAAGAGAAATGCATACCTAAAATTTCAATATGTATTTAGAACGTTCTGGCTATGCCCTATGATTATCCCATTCCGGGATATGGAAATAACATTGTCAACACTCTACGTTTGTGGTCTGCCAAGTCTCCAATTGAGTTTAACCTCAGCTTCTGTAAGTTTTGATTATCTTATTCAATACAAAGGATGCATCAAATAAACGTGCAAACTAATGTATTAATTTTTTGGTTTTTTTCAATTTTTATAGTCAATGATGGTGACTACATCCAAGCTGTGTTGGACAGGAACCTGGCTGAGAATATTTCAAGGGTTTTGTACCCGAATGAAAATCATTTTGAAGGAAAGGAGCTTCGTTTGAAGCAAGAATATTTCTTGGTGTCAGCTACTTTAAGGGTAAGAGAACGACTTTGATTTTGTGACCCCTTATAAAAAAACATTATTATAATAGTGTTTTATGGAAATATTTTGTTTTTCTTTAGGACATCATCCGTCGGTTCAAGACTTTCAAGTTTGGTAGCCGGGAGGTCACCAGAGATAACTTGGACTTGATTCCTGAGAAAGTCGCCATCCAACTTAATGACACCCATCCTTCTCTTGCTATTCCCGAACTGATGAGAATTTTGATTGATATTGAAGGACTGTCCTGGGAAAAGGTTTGCAAACAAATTGTCAAGTTTTATATCATTGATCAGTGACAACACTATTTTGTGGTTTCTGACCCTTTTGCTCATTGATTTCACAGGCATGGGACATTACCGTCAAAACTTGTGCCTACACTAATCACACAGTGTTGCCAGAGGCTTTGGAAAGGTGGCCATGCTCAATGCTTGAGTACATCTTGCCAAGACATTTGGAAATCATTTATCACATTAATTTCCTTCATCTTAAGGTAAATTTCACTTATAATTTCATTTCAAGCTCAACACGTTGTATGTTTTACATTGTTAATTCATGATTATAAATATACAGGAAGTTGAGAAGAAATGGCCAGGAGATCTTGAAAAAATGCGAAGAATGTCTCTCGTCGAAGAATACGGAGAAAAGAAGATTAACATGGCTTTCTTGTCCATTGTTGGCTCACATGCCATCAACGGTGTAGCTGCCATTCACTCTGAGATTATTAAGGCTGATATGTACGAATTTTACTCTATACTTAGGAAATGCATATAATTTCTTCATAATAGTTGATTCTTCATAAACTGGTATTTTGTTTTTGAACACTTTAGCTTCAAGGATTTCTATGAGATGTTCCCTGAGCGTTTCCAAAACAAGACAAACGGAATCACTCCAAGGCGTTGGCTCTTGTTGTGCAACCCAAGTCTGGCTGATGTAATTGCAGAGGTAAGTACCTAGTAATTTCAGTATTTCCTATGAAGTTTGATTAATTCAGCCAAACTCATTGTGTTCATGTTTTTTTCTTTAGAAAATTGGCGACACCTGGATCACCCATTTGGATGAATTAGTCAAAATCAAACAGTACGATTCTGACCCAGCTTTCCATCGCAGTGTTCAAACTGTCAAGCAAGAGAACAAGATGAGACTTGCGTCTTATTTGGAGAAGGAGTATAATGTCAAGATTAATCCTGCTTCCATGTTTGATGTGCAAGTAAGTGTCATTTCTAACATTTCATTTTCATAAATACTTCTTAGCTAACGTTTCGTTACTCTTTAATTTCCAGGTCAAGCGAATCCACGAGTACAAGCGTCAGCTTCTCAACTGTCTGCACATTATCACAATGTACAACAGGATTAAGAGAAACCCAACAGGAAAGTTTGTCCCACGTACGGTCATGATTGGAGGAAAGGCAGCACCTGGCTACCACATGGCCAAGAAGATTATCAAATTGATTTGCAATGTTGCAAGAGTTGTAAACAGCGACCCCATCATTGGAGACAAATTGAAGGTTATCTACCTCGAGAACTACCGTGTCACTTTGGCTGAGAAGGTTATTCCTGCTGCAGACCTTAGTGAGCAAATCTCTACTGCCGGCACTGAAGCCTCTGGAACTAGCAACATGAAGTTTATGGTAATTGCTTTATGTAAATTTCATCCCAGAACGAGACATACGATTAGATTAGATATGATGACTTCACTTGATTAAGGCAGTATTTGACGGTAATGGAAGACAAATTTGTAATTGCTAGGGTAAAGTACAATATCCCATGATTTTAGA
>JAQIXX010000124.1:0-92066 GCA_034700605.1 Willowsia nigromaculata | reverse complement strand
AATAGGATCTACCACCAGGCACGCAGAATGTGGGAAAATGGGAAGTTTCTTTGGAGGGGAAAATAAAAATGTTCATGCTACCGAGAAAAAAAATCCTAAGTGGGAAATTTGTTCCGATTCCCAGACATTACTAATGCATTTTCATGAAAGCATTATGAAGATCGTGTGTGCTTAATGAATTGCCTTATTCGTCTGTTTCTTTCAAGTTTTTTTCTCTCATCATGTACAACTGATATATATTATAGGAAAAAAATAATCTAGAAGATAGTATGAACGCATAAGCCATAGATAATCCAAACGTGAGAGCTCCACATCATATCACCACCATCATGCAACTCAGAGGCTTGTAAGCACACATGAAAAAATAATAAAATTTATTATAAGAGGACTAAAGAAATAGATGATGATAATACAAGTGTACGTAGACTAAGAGCAAGACAAAGTAGAACGAATGAAGGGCGAACAAAATATGAAAAGAAAAAAAAAGTATAAGAAAGGAAACGAATAAACCATTAGCCAGATGAGAATAAATACTTATAGATATATTAGACGGTACTCCATTGCTCTAGAAATAACAAAGAATCGAACCGGCAAGCACTTTGAAAGAAAAGAAGACGTCGAGAAATGAAATAGATGCATGATGATGAAGATAGGTTGGCGTGATAGGGAAGAGTTTTTAGGCGTGTTGTTTGAGGCAAAACTGCGGAAAAAAGAGAATATTGCCTTATAATACACATCTCTCTTTCGACTAATAAGTTATGAACATTAGGGATCATGATTATAGTCATATTATTATGTATAGAAATGTGAAAGCTGAATAAACTCAAGTGGAAATACAGTCTATATATACCTACAACAAACTCTTCTTAGTCTCGGTAAGCTCCACCCGTTCTAATAGGTTTGCATAGATGCATACATTCCATCCTACGCATATGAAATGTATTACTTTTCATTAGATTTCTTAGCGTTTCCAATTTTTCAAGAAGAGAATAATACATGTACCTACATACCATACTTAACCATTAGTAGTTTAGAGTTTTTGGACTGCCAAAAAAGGGTGAAACCAACTTGGTTTCCACGTAGAAAAAATGCATGCATGCTTATTTTTGTATGAAGAATGAATTGGAGAAAAATCACTAATGGATTTCAAACAGTATACCATTAAACGCTTCTGACAAAGCTAATGGGTTACTCTTATATTGGAGATGATATTACGGAGGTTTTCCCTGTGGTGGTCAGTGATAAGATTGTATGGGAAAGAAGCTATGTTTGGATTTTCATTGTCTTTTCGTACATATATCAAATCAATTTACTATACTTAGAATGATGATGATCGTTAATAGAATTGGATATAAATGACAGAATAGATTTTCCCGAGTCGATGATATGTTGCGAATCTATTTCATGGGAAAATGAAACGAGAATATCTTACTCATAAGGTTACTGGGTTTCGAACACTTGGATCGTTAGTCTTCTTAATTACTGCGTAGCCATATCCATATCATTAAGTAAACATACTTGACTGGTTCATATGAAGCCCTTACTCAGAAATAATGATGATGGCACCAATAAGAATTGATGATTATGAAGATAGTGGTGCAACGGTAGTGCTCACTTTGTCTTGCTGCTATTCTTCCTATCTTTTGTATTTACTTCAATGCTGATATCATCAAAAAGAAATATTCATACAGGGTCATGGAACGAAATATTTCACAAACTCGTCATGTTTTTTTCTTCATGCCTTCTTTCCCTCTCCTAGGAAAAAGGGATCTCGTGAGTGCATTAACGAAATGAAAAATTCAAATGAAACTTTTCTCCATTTCTCTGTTCTTCTTTTATCATGCCAATGGAAAACAAATAGACGCTTGTTGAAATGAAAAAATATACAAAGAACATTTCTATACAAAGAAGAAGAAAATCCCTTGCACTTTATATCGCCATGATGTACTTTTAGCAGACAGACAATCCATGTTGAAAACGCATTAAATTTTTGACAGCAACATTTTTTGAGAAGTTTTCAAGTTTTCTCTTTTCAAAAAGTTGATGATGTATTGCCAAAAATATAAGTATGCCCTTATATTTATCTACATTTTTATGATATATTACATCAAAAGAGCCATCCACTGAAGTTTGCTCAAGTCTATGAAAAATAACGCGGACGGAAAAATGCAGTAATTATGTAAAGGAAAGAAAGGAGAAAGTAAAGCGAAATTGGTTCCTTTTTGAGTTGACTCTGTTGAAAAGTATTATCTATCTGTCATCTTATAGGAGAAACATGAAAAGATCTCAACTTTACTAAAACTCCCAAATGGCCTTACGCCAAGCATTATCTTTCTTCCTTTTACCTTGACCGTTGGTCGTCTTCTCTGTCCAATTCTTCGTTTCCCCTATCTTATGTTTCTGTAAAGATGAGTCGTACTTCTCCATCATACTTTCATTTTGTTTGGACGCACAATGCAGTCCTTACATTCTCATTTCTCCAATAGTGACCTGTACAATAGCAGTTGTATTTGTATTTACTGGTAGTGGTCATCCTGCTTTTCTACAAACTTTACTTTTAGATTCCATTAGGTAGCCCTGTTTACCATTTGTACAGGGTTAGAGGGAAACAAAAATTACACATACAACTACCAGCATCTTTTTAAACAAGAGAGAGTCTGCAGGCGTCAGCTTTATACTTCCCTATTTTGAGCTTTCACTTTTTTTATTTCGGAGAAGTCCCCAGAGTGACCTAACGCATGGGGTCTTAAGAGAAAAAATGGAGCTTATTTACAAACTAACAAACGAGGGAGATATACAAATAGACAAAGAGTACATGATTCGATGAAACACATTTCTCTGGAGCTTCTCCATTTTTAACACAACCTAAAGAAACTCCATCTCCCTCTCTCCTATTTTCATTTCAGTTTCCATATTATGTATATTAAAATGTAAAGCATATAAAATATTCTTCTCAAGTTTTCTTGTTGACCATACGTTGAAAACAAATGGATAAAAGAGATGCAGTGTGACTGGGCAACTTTCATGCATTTTTTTGCTTAACACGCAAAAACAGACTCAAGGCGCAGAGTAATCCCTGGACACCTGAAAGCTAAGCTGAGTGAGAGACAAGCCAAAGCCGACTCAAGGTTGAGGTGAAAAGTTTCCACACTTTCCTTATGTTGACGATACTTGCAATGGTGACTCTATCGGATTGGGCTACTAACTCCAGACTGGTATCTACTAAAGCCACCTATTTAGCACACTCTCTAGATTGTAATAGGTGGGGGAGGAAATATAAACTGTCCTCAGCATTATTATAGACTTTGAAAAATCCCGGGGTTTATACACTTTATAAAAACTAAATCCAAAAAAATGTCGCAAAGGATAGAAGTCGATGACTTTTCCACTGTATTTTATGGATAGGAGGAGGAAGAAAATGCTCACTAGAGTTTTTCACTTGAACAAGAAGAAAGAAAAACTTTTTATTTGAGAGTTTTTTTTTAGTTTTCCTTTGCGAGACTGACTGTATTCTTTGGTAGTTAGGTGAGTTAGCTAGTTTATGCATGGCTTTGCAAAGTACTCCACCAAAGCGGCGCGGTAACGTAAGGATGTGAAAAGAAACTTTTTAATGTCACATGAGTAGATAGATACAATAGAGCTTGGACAACAACGTGACGATATTGAGGATAGAGAATTCAGAGATAGACGGGACAAAGAAAAAAGACACGCGTGTCATCTCAAAAGTAAAAGAATGAATTTAGCTGGATATGAGAGATATATGTGACAAATGCGTGGTACTACACCAACTCACTCATATGTATATGCTACATTCATGTAAGCAATGAGTACGAATGCTCCCACACTTCCAAATATATTGATTCTGAGTAGGTATTTACACATACAATCTAAATGTTCATGCGTATTTGGAACCCGAAAACAGGAACCTGGGATATCAAAGCTGATAATGTATTCACATCAGGTCCAAGATGGACACAAAATCTCAAGATCTCTCCTTTTTGGTGTGTATATTGACTGATTTCACACCATTTGAATTGCGTTTCCTCAGATGTTCGAAAGGAAGGAGAGGAAGATGAAAGAAAATAACCATTTCGGTATGGCACCTTGTACTCAATGCGCTTATTTCTCTCCCTGTGCCATTGTACCACTTATCCCGAGGACAAAAAAGTTTGTCGTCGTAAGCCTGTTGACGATGATGATGGTACGGTGAATGTCTAAGTGAGTGCGAGTCTGCAAGTTACAGTATGCTTTTTGGGTAAAAGTGTGTACCTCAAAAAGACGTTTTCTTGGAACGACCAATGTAAAGCATTATGGCTTCACATGTGAAATAGAGGGGAAAACATTTCTTGATCCGGACAAGAATCGAAATGTCGAAGTCAGTGGAATATATGGTGTTCTCGTAAGTCGGCGTTCTCCACCATATAGTACGTATGTGATTCATTGAATACGGGATGTATGTGTGTGTGTGTGCCAGTTTCATGTCGTGTGTCACGTTGCATTAGCACACTACCAAATGCCTTCCCCTATTTATTCGTTCAATGCACTTGGAGAGACAGTTTGGTTTTGACTTGAATTGTCCCGCATCGTGGCAGCATCTTCCATTTCCCTACTTTCCCTTTCTATTTTCTCTTTAAAGTTCAATCAGATTTCTCTTATATGCAATATTTCTAACCAATATCGTCTCCAAAAGCTAGAATAGATAGCAAAAAAGTAGTTCTTGCAGTTGGCGTGTTTGATTTGGTATAGAAGAACAACCGTTCTTCTTTTACATTCTTCCATACGATAACTTTGTTCTTAATTCTCCTTTCTCTCTTTGTTTTTATTCCCGTACTTCTTTCGTGTAATATATTCTTTTTGCCATCAAAGCAATATTCAAGTGTCGACAAAATATACAATGGGCACATTACTTGCAGAAAAGTGAGAAGAAATAAGAGGTACACGCGAAAAAATTGGGAAAGTTGGATGAAAGTATAAAGTTAAATAGAAAGGAAGAGAAGTATTGCTGAAGAGAAAGTGTGGAAAGTGTGTGTGTATGTATGTGCTGAGAGGCTGACGGTGGTCTACCTAAATCACAAAAAAATAGGTATGCATTCCAATTCCAAAGCAAGGAGCAGTGAAAGTTGTTGTACTTTTCTAATAGTAACATGGTGAATACGAAGAATGGTAATGGTACTTGAACTGATTGAACATGCCATGCTAGCAAAGTTTAGGAGGGAAATTGTGTTAGAAAAAGCTTCCAACCAGATGCTTTTCAACAATAATGTTATTATGGCAAAAAATTGCACTTGTGTTTTGCGCTCTGTCCGTGTTCAAAACTGGAGTAGGAATAGTACAAGACAAGGCTAGTAGTTTATATAGTGAGTTGGAAGCATAAAAAAATACATGTCTACACAACACAGACACACAAAAATATATTCCTACGACCTACCGACATACTTTTAAAAACTCAAATGTGCAAACTCATATTCAACATCCTGCATCCATGTTGCTCCCTCCATGCTTTCCCTGGGAAAAAGAAATGCCACAAGGTCTTTCTTTCTTTTTTACGCGAAATGGTACGTCAGTAGGTAGGTATGTTAGCTGTCCTTTGCATCCATCGTGTGAACTATATATTGGCGTGCTGACTGCTAACAAAAAATTTAATGGTGCAAATGTATATTGTCGACTTGCAGATTTTCCACGAGGTGCCAATACAGACTCGGTTTTGCTCACGAATTTAATATGACAAATTTGACACTTTCGAAAGTAAAATGAAGGTGAAGACGACACGATACAAAGTACAATTACAAGTGAAATGCTTATGCTGTCGTTTAAAGTCATGTTATACAATTTTTAGTTTTTATGTCTTACATGAGTTATAAAGCTTGAATTTGGATGGCATATTAATAACGAGGCTCTTCTTAAGCGTTCTATTTTTGTACTACATAACATGCATTTCAAAATTACTATAGGCAATCAAAAATAGAAATTGAAAATCCAGAGGTGGTATCTTGTAAATGCATGCAAATAAGCTTGAAATTAGTATTTATGTGCATCTGACATGCTCAATACTCTCGAAACGAAATTCAAAAGTTGTCAATGACAGGTTGGATCTTATATTCACTTGCACTTCTGCCTGGGATTCATGAACAAAAAATGTCAATAGAACGGTGGCGCCAATGAGTCATTAAAATTCTAAAATATGAAAATGAAATGGTTGGATGCTCAAATGTCAAAGTAGGTACCAAAGACCATGAGTCCATAAATTCAGATCAGGTACCTCCTATATGTGAATCCATGATCGAAAACAAAGCAGCTTCAGTTGACAATTCAAACAAAAAATCTTTTTTATCTTTATTTAAGAGTTTTCTCATTTTGTTAAATAACAGCTTGCTCTCTTGATTCAATTGTTCCTTGACTTTTCTATCAGTGTCAAAGGTTGACTTAATAATTTCGCTATTATCAAACAACCAATCGAACAATTTATATGTCTTAAGTCTTAAATCTCTTCGTCGTCCCTTCCAATGCCATTCCGACGTTGACTCTACCTTTTAGGTACCACACAACTGTCGACTCCAGCAGCTCACACAGCGGCAACTACACATTTGCATTAGTCTTGCTAGAGAAATCTTATTACTCCCGTTTCCGTACAATTATTCACTTTCACCGTTTCAACAGGACAAAAAATATGCACAAACAAAAGCCACACTAGGGAACTACATTGGAATGCCAGAATAAGCTTTGATGACCGAATCCCAGCACCACAGCGGCCCGCAACTACCTATTGCAAAAGTGAATGAATACTCTATCATTCTCCATTAACCTAAACGTATAGGCATTTTCGCTTTTCTTCCCAGGTCTTCGATGAAATATAATAGCAGAATTGAGAAAAAAATCTCGCTGACAGAAAGGATTTTTCCGAAGCTGACAAACAAAATCCACCCCTAATGTCAAAGACTTGTATGTGGAATACCAGATCAATTTATCCCACAATCCTAGCTATTAAACCTCTCAACAGTATTTGATCCATCAAGTTGACACTTGGTATTTTTTGCCCTCTCTCCTTACTTCCTCTTCTTATTCGTCTTCTTTGCCGTGCTTCCCAAGCTAGCGCACACAACTCCCAATTTCGTGTTCCTCCTTTCTCCCACGTTCTACATGAATGTGCCAGATAACTACGGGAAAATCGAACAAAAGCTTTACAGTAAGCCGTGCTAGGGATATATGGACCTGGTGTGGTACATGTCGTCGACAAGGAGAGACCCAAATCTTTCAATCTCTTTAAAATCTATCTCGTTCTCATTCTTTTCTTCCAACTAGCTGTAAGCCGAGAAAATCAGAGAAAACTATATAGCTGATCATTCATATGCATTCACAATAATATACTTACTTAGCGAGTATTGTATGTACTGTTTTTTGCATTATGCCTGGCTCCATTTTCCATTTTTACCCAAGAAAAGAGAAAGCAATGCACTGTTCCATCCAACTATCCATTTATTCATATAAGGTATCCATATGATAATATCGGATTGTGTGAAATTCCTACTTTCATTTTTTCCGGCCCTGAACCTAAAAATTGTCGAAGGACATAAATATCCACATTTGACATATACATCTACTAAATATCCCTTTGTGAAATACATTTGCACAACCTCTTTAAGTAAATTAACCGAGAATATGTGCCCAGCTTGTGAAGCAAAATCACTAAATAGATAGCACGATAGAATTCGTGCATATTACGCTCAGTAATTTGATTTTTTGTTCGTTTTCTCTTGTGATGAAATTGAATTGTGGTACTGCAGGAACAATAAACTCTTTGCTTCCTAAATGATTAAAGAATTCCAAGTACACATCTAGTTTCACAGTAAAATATTAATATTTATTTTTGGTTCACAGAATAGTCGGTTTCTGTATGCTTTTGTTTCAGTTTTAATTTCATTGTTTACACTATCTCAAATAAAAATGCAGGTTTACTTTATGCATTTTTGCACTATACTGTACTAACCAAACTAAAGGAGTGTTGTGATAGTCAAGTGAAACGAAAAATATAGCTATGGATTTACTCTTGCAACGTTGAATTGTTGTGGAAGCCATAATGAAAGTGGTAGGTTGTTTCTTGTGATAAAAGAGTGCATTATATAGATACGCTGCTGTTACCACACATTCGAAGTGGAAGCCATTTTCACTGTGAAGGAAGCAGCAAGCGCAAGCAACCGACCGAAGAAAACCCGCCTTTCTCTTTTTGACCTTCTTTGTTTCTTTTCTGTTTACCTCCATTTATACAAGAGTCATATACAAACTTAACTTGTTCTAATACCCAATCTAGCCTCTTTTGACGCTAGATTTTTTTTTCTCCTTGCTTGTAATAGTTCTCTTGTTCTAGTCGGTGAAAGGAAGAAAAAAAGTATGAAAGCAAAAACAACTAAAAAGAAATCTGGGCCACTCAAACTTTCATGGTGTTTTCCCTCTCTTATTTTCTCATACTATTTTTTCTTTGTTCTTATCAAAATATGTGCACAATAAAATGAAACCACTGGTAGACACACAGTCATTGGTGTGTGAATATGTGTGTATAGTGGTGGCAGTTAAAGAGGTTAGAGCTTTGTTCCTTAAAAAAAGCAAAGAAAGGTCTTTACTCGGGTATCATTATAAAAGCCCTAGTTTTTAGTTTGCCTTCTGACTGTATGTGGCACAATCACAAGTCCACCGTTGATTTCTCTTTGTTTTGCAACTTTCCACTGGTGATGTGGAAGAAGAAAAATACAAAAGGAGATGAGATGATACTACAAAAGCCAATAATAAGCTAGACCAAGGTAATGGACCGTCGAAAATATGGTGGGAGATATGAGTCTTATAATATGTGATTATGTGAGTTAGTTGGAATCGCTCTGAAAGAAATATTGCGTGCTATACATTATAAATATAAAAACATGAAAATATTGTAACTGTAACAGTGCTTGGTGGCTCATAGTTGCAATTTTCTTTTGGAGTAGCGAACGAATGCGGCAGTCAACAAGCAACATAATAATAATAACAGTTGAGCCCCCGTTTTCTGATTGTTCTTTCTTTTTAAAAAAGTTTTCGCTTCTTTTGTCTACAATTCTATGATGATGTCTTTAATATGAACTAACTGTAACATTTTCTCCAAGTGGTTGCAATCCGAGTTAAGTCAGAACAAAAAATGAGGTGTTATAAGAGTT
Organism: Willowsia nigromaculata; assembly: GCA_034700605.1. Taxonomy (NCBI): domain Eukaryota; kingdom Metazoa; phylum Arthropoda; class Collembola; order Entomobryomorpha; family Entomobryidae; genus Willowsia; species Willowsia nigromaculata. The sequence continues at coordinate 82,887 of JAQIXX010000124.1, read as the reverse complement.
TGATATGAAAAGCTAGAAAAGGGCTATTATCTTACATAATATTACATTAGTTTGCAATGCTTGCTATATGTAATAGCATAAAAAATAGGGGGAAAGGCAATATTCAGTCAGTCATGCATATTATGAGGGCTCTCAAGTAAAAGCGGAAAGCATACGTATAAATACACACTTAAGTGCCTACACAGATTTATAAACGGTACTTTCTCCTGTATACGTGAATAGTGAGTGAAACGTTGTAAATACTTATAAAGAGAAAAGAACTATGAAAGCACCATTTCACTTTTGGCTCGCTTCATATCATATTATATGTTTTGTAGGACAAAGCTTCTCACGACCATAATTCATCGTAAAAGAGGTGTCACATAAAAAAGGGGCTTGTTTATGGCTGATTGAACTCTCCTTTCTTTCCTTTTGTCTTTTTTTCTTTTTCATTTACTGCCACTACATTCCCTGCTTTACAACTTACAAGTACACTACTACTCAAGGTGTTTTTTGCAGTTTGCTCCCACTCTCTTTTAATAAATGGCTCTAGGGTAAATTATCTTGCTAAGTTGTTAGTCTGCCCACAAAAAAGGACATTAGCGACTAATAAAGAAATAAAAGACACTCAATGAGTGTGGGTGGTTGTGTTTGTAAAAGGTGTTAAAAAGTATGGGAGGTGGGGAATTATAAGTGTATACAGTCAAAGAGAAATGAAAGAACAGTATACTTAACGCTGCTTAACCATTATAATGAATGACATGAGAAAATGGGACAAACTCAATATAGTATCAGTACCACTTTGCTTTTTGCAGTAATAAAGAGACAGTTTTGTAGTGTGCGGGAAATAGAGTATATAGTTTGGTGTGATGATCACATTTTAATTACCGTAATGCGTTTGGACTTACTCAGGGAAAAGTTTGGTGTCTGAATGCTAGTCTATGTATATTGCTTACAAACAAGGTAATCGTGTTGATCTCATCTGGCAGTAATGCAATCGAGTATGGTTTTGTAATGCTATTATCGACAAAATGATATTGTGTTTTTTGGAAGTGAAAACTTTGATTTCTTTCCGGTGTTGTAAGAAGAGGCTTCTAAGCTACCGGAAAATCTGAAATTGGCAGTTATCCAATATATGCCTAGTCCTTGTAGGAGAAAGGATTTTCTCTGGCAATTCAGCTTTATTATGTAAATTGCGACAATTTTGTTTGATTGTAAATGTGCAAACCCATGAAAGAATCTGTATGCAACCTAAGCAGGAAGGCTTAGCGTATAAAGGCTTATTGGGTTTTAAGATTAACTTGATAGTTATGCCACCACTCTGTTAACTTTCAGGAGTAATTTGACATCTGTAGTAAGTGTTGATAATTGTAATTATTATACACCATAGTTTTGTTGACGTGCTTTCAAATAAACAGTCTGGAATTAACTTGTAATTTTTTCCTCTTTCAGTTTTAATGCAAGTTTTTATAAATATACATCAATAAGAGGGTAAAATGTTCATTGTTTCAATTTACTTGTCTGCCACATACCTTCTAAACTTCTAACTTTACATATACTCTATATTTAAAATGTGAAATATCGATAAAAATTGTGTTCTCAAAACAGTAAAAGTTCTATAAAAAGTAGCAGGAACAGATGTATGAACAATATCAACACGATAATAGTATTTTCTCCCTCAGTAACTTACACATCATTTTTTTACTCCCACACACTCATTTTACCTCTAATATTTTCCTGCCTAAGATCGATCCCTTTTTGTCTCGAGGGCCGGTGCTAAATATTCGAAAAGTCATAAGGATTTTCTCTGTCCGCAGTCCAGGTCCACATACACGCACATTTTTTATACAGCACAACCACTTCTACAATTACTATGAGTACATTTCGGAGAAAATAGGTTCTAGTAAAACCGCCATAAATTTTTTAACACTTCCATAATGTTGACGATCAGTATTTTGGGGTAGTGGTGGTAGTACAAACACCAGAAATATTATGAGAGCGACTCGTAAAATTATGTTTGAGACACCAAACCAAACTTACTACGTACTTCTCAATGTCCTTGTGACTCCCGTACAAAATCTGGGAGGAATGTCGCTCATTTCCCTCATGATAGGAGCATGAGTAAAGAGAAAGGCAGTCATATTCAGACAAACATATTGTGGCAGAGAGAAAGGGGTCGGTAAAGTGCTTGGAACAGAAAAAAACGCCAGACATGAGGCTAAAAGAAAAAAGCGAGACTGTGAAGGATAGGGAATGACTAGAGCATCTTTCCTAGCTTTCTTTTCTCGTCTCTATGTTTATTATGTAGGTTGCTCGAGTTTTGCCATTTTTTGCTGCAATATTGGTAGAGTAACATTGGTATTACATACATCACCTCAAGAATGCTTAGCCGGATGAATTCAACTTTCTCTTTCATATATTCTTAATGGATTTTCATACTCATATGATTCCGTTGATTTCGTCATCTTATACGGTCAATATCGTCCTCAACAAATTTATACTGCTTCACTGTATACAAAATAGTTTTTTGACTTTTTGTACACATTATGGTCCCTTAGAAATGAGGGGACATCCACTGGCATTGTCAATATGCCAGTACAAAGTTCGCATCATACAGCACACAAGGCACGAAAGTGCATACAGCACACCAAGGCAAGCATATGAATTGGTTTTTAAGATTATACGAATTCTCTATATACACACACGTTTCTCTGTGCTTTCTCTGGACGTCGAATATTTTAGGCACGATGAGTTCATGGGAAAAGTTTTCCTTGCTTGAGAGAAGAAGAAGAATGCCGTGCCACAATGCCATACATACCATCATGCACCAAAGTCTACTATTATTCCTACAACGACGATTACATGCCACGTTGTCCCTTTACAGTTAGTTGGTGTGTGTGGATTTAGCTGAGGATTTGAGCAAAAGCGAAAAGGAAAACGACTCCACTACTACTCCGCTTCACTCACACCATTCGTTTTACTTTCTAAAGGTAATAATAATGCGCCTGTGTGACTTTGTGCCTATCTACCTGGGTTAAATAGTGAGAGGATACCATGTGTGCGCTAAAGAATAGAGTATATCAAAAAAGTATGAGAAAGTACCACTAAAAACATTGATAATGTAATGAACGTAAAGTATATAAATATATTATGCATTTAAAGAAAATGACTGGGATATCAAACCTTTTTCCAAAAATACCCTCAGGTTTTTCATCCCATTTTAGAAAAAAAGAGCGATAGTAAAAAAAGTTGTGGGGACATACAATAACATAAAACCAAGAAGTGTATAAATATAATTATTATCTGATGTATGTATCTATGCAAGACTATCTAAGAAACAATGTGTATGCGAGTATAGATGATACATTTTTTATTATTCTTTGTCCTCTTACCCACCAACTTATTCTCGCTTGAAACTTATCCGTAAAAGTTTTCAGCTTTTTGTCCCAGCTAATGCAACTTTGCAGTGCACTACAGAATGTAGAAAGAAGAAAATAAAGGTTTTTTCAAAACTGTTAGCGGTACTGGGAGCATTAGTGGCGGCGATTTGGTAGTTTTTAGAAAGAAAAAGAAGTAGTGCGAGAATAATGTAGTTTTTAGGTAAGTAACTTTGGAACAGCCATTTAGTTAGGTTAAAGTAAACCGAAAACTAATGTGGAATAGGATATTTTATACACTTTCTCTTTCATTCCATAGCTTTATATTTTTTTTCTCTGTGCTGGCGATAGAAAAAGCGAAGGCGGGAGAGGCTAACCTTGTAACAATGTTATTTTTTGTAATGCGTCTTTTTTACCTTGTCGAAAGGCTTGGTTGGAGAAAATGAGTGAGTTTTTAGGTGAACAACTGAGTAGTACAGGATCGGCGAGCAACGGACATTTTTCTCACGTTCAACGTATAAACGTTCCGAAGGTATAGTCTGCAGCAAGCCAGCCAAAAGATACATGACTTTTTCCATCTAGTTGCCATTAACTTGGGTGGTAACGACTCTACAAATTACCTCTTGATTCAGGTCGTGGCAGCTTGCCACTGATCACCGGCTACAGATGTATCTACTTGATACACCTATAATACAACTGAATGCATATGCTTTAGTGGATTTGAGATTTGGTGTGTAACTTTGTACGTACAAAGTCATATAAGATTTTATCAGGAAAAGTGTGTGGTCGTGTTGGTGGTGGTTTCGGTGACAGTATATATGGCGGTGGGTTTCGGAGTAGTGTATGAAGATAGCGGAGCTAGTTTCCTATACTGCTTCCGAACGGATCTATGAAGTGATGTGATCAAATGGATATCAGCGGCGCATTTACTGTGAAATGTGTGGCATTGATAACACTAAATGTTTGATTGTATTAAGAATACCTAGTTTACTTGAAGGAAATAATAGTGCTTAAATCTGAACGTATCTAGATTCAAGAATCACCAAGTTGCATTAAGCTATTTTAAACTGCATGCATAAGGAATACAAAATAAATAAAAAACACTGGTAGCAATAACTTTTGTATTATCGCGATTATCAAACTACCGGCTCGAATAATGCGACTTTCTGTCAGGAAGCAGGAAATGCAGATTACATCACACATGAATAGCAGCAGATGCTTAGCTCTAAGTACTCCCCGATAGCTAATGGGAAACATCGCTCTGATTTGTGTATGCTTCCTTTCTTGCTACTCAGAATGTATAATCACGTGCATAAGTTACTTTGGCTTATTTAGAATTGCTTGAATTTCATCGCAAAGTTTTTATGGAAAATTCAAAATTAAGAAAAAGAAATCAGAAGAAATTTTAGACAAGCGTAGAAATGTACTTGTAGAAAATGAAAAGTGGAGCTCTCCGAAAAGAAGTAGTTATGTAGTTATTATTACGTTTACATTAGCAAGTTGAAGAGAAATGTTCACCTGACCCAATTACTTTTTGAGTGCCCTCTACGTGAACGTCATTGCATATTTATAGTACGTGTGAAGAAGGAAGGCATAAGTAGTGGTAATAGTAGCACTTTCACTAAAATTAATTAATTCTCAAATGGATTCCATTTGCTTGTACTTGGCTGTTGGAGTTTCAAATCAGGTTTGGCGGTAGTCTGAATTTACGCTCTGGCTACCAGAAATGCTCATGTGAGGAGATGAATGCTCATAAGAAAAACGACAAAAGTTATGTGTGCGCTCTTAACAAAATCGTGTATCGTATTTGAGCACAGAAACGTGAAGCTGAGGCAGAGAGGTAATTCAAGAGACTTTAGCCCATTCAAGTTGTTGCTCATTTATTTTGAAAACAAGACCGTTCTCCTGGTCCTTCCATCGACGAAAAGCACTCAATTCTTATACTCTATTTTCCAACGTGACCAGGATCGGATACACTTACATGAGAAGGGAATGGTGAACGGTTTCGTATCATGAAAAGTTGCTGTTGTTCTTTTTAAAACTGTTTTATAAAATTCAGTAGTATACCAAGCCATATCCTTGGGTACTGTGTTGAAAGTTGTGTCATCTCCTCTTCTCCAGGAAAAAGCAATAATGGGGCGATTCCATACACTCAAGATGAGCTCTTAGCTTTCATATTATCGAGTAAATTGCAGAAAGGCTTTAATTAATTGGAGAAATATTTTACAAGAGAAGTACTTGCTTTCTCCTTCAAAAACTACTGCTACACCTTGGAAGGGCTTGCTGCTGTGTAGCTGTGCTCATATTAAGTCTGCTCAACAGTTACTTTTTACTGCACCATCACACCCAGGACACCTACAAGGGCTCAAGGACTTTTCATTCTTGTACATACGTATATGCAATACGTGCAGACTTGTTTAATAGCATCTCTGTACCAAGCAAGCTTACAAACACCGCTGCTAGTCAACATCTACAAAGAAAAGACATCGTTATCATATATGTATCAAGAAAAGTTAAATGGAAAATGTATCAAACTGGGAAAAGTATTAAGCGGACGACGACACAGCGCATTTTTTGTGTTTTCATTACATGGCTTTTCAGTAAGTTGAGAAAGTCAGTGAAATGCCGGTTCTTGTAGTACTCCTTGTAAAGTTCCGTGTTCTCAAAATGGCAAGAACAAATGACACGCGTACTTTCACTTTCAGGTGCCCCTGTACACATATATACATGTTTATATTGAAAATATTCAAATCCATGCTTTCCATGTAAGCTAACATGTTTTCTTTACTTACACCTTCGTTTTGTGATGAAACTAGCTCCCTACATATTGCTCACTGTGTCGAAACTATTTCAATGTTATCAATATAATAAGGGAAATTTACAGTTCCATTTCAGAGTTAAGAAGTCATCTTGCTTCTTACTTATACTCGAACACATATTTTCTCATTTGGAATTAGAATTGGGCTACTACGTGAAATGCGAAAGAAGAAACACCATTTGAGAAAACGAAAGTGTAGAATTTTGCACATAGGTACCTAGACTCTTCTGCTGTTACAAGTAAACTAGCTGCTATATATACTGCAATTTGGGTTATTAAATGTACATGGGCTTTTATTAGAAGCAATACAACAGTAGTGCAAATTCTTTTAGTAAACTTCATTTCGTTTGGAATTGGCAGAGAGGGATCTCGAAATTGAAGAAGTGTCTGTCTCTATGCTTGTAGTTATCTTCGTGTTCGTGAAAAATATATAGGCACGCATTAACTCACACACTCGAGTCCTTCGCGAAAGAGAGGTACCTACTCATGAACAGCTTGAAAGAATTCGGGGAAGCAGGAATGCGGAGGACAAACAGGATAAACTTGCTGGAACGAAATGAAACGTGTATTTTTGGAATATAGGAGAAGAAAAACTCTTTCTCACAAATGACATCGTTTCATGTGTATGATGATGGCTCTGTTTATATGAAGAAATGAGATGACTTTGCAAACCCTTTCGTTTTCGCTTGCCCTACACACTATACATAAGTACCATGCCATTCCATGCGTGTATTTATTTTGCTTCGATTCAACCGAGCTCCTCGTAAGAAGTCGTTCTCACATTTGAAAATAATAGCTTTCGCTTTCATCTCGAAAAACGCTGAATTTTTTACGCGTTTGTGTATGTGACGTACTCATTATTTGTATGAACCAAGAAATTCCTTTCACTAAGCCTTTCACTAATAATTTGTAGATGAATCATACTCATCGTCATCAGCACCACTGCCAGCTTTAAAATGCTGAATTCGTCTACGTGGTCTATGTTTGTACTCTGACTGGCACACACTTGTAATTTATGTACTACGTAGGTACGCTGAGAAGCAAGAAGATTGTGAGTCAGCATTACAGTTGGATCAAGCAGCACATTTTCAGTTCTTGTTTACAATATTCCCTTCCTCTAAGAGGTTGTTTTTAAGCAGGTACAATGTTTTGGAAACATACATTACAGTGTAAGACCCCTTCTTCCTAACAGTTATTATTTTTGAACTGTAGATATACACATCACCATTACTCTGATCATTTTGATGAGTTTTTTTTTCTTTTCAGTTCCTCCATAATAAAACCTCCTTCATTACTATTGCAAGAGCGAGCTTGTTTTGAGTTAGGAAGAAGGATAAGAGACCTATAACATTTCCTTCTATAAGGATTAATGAGTAGTTGTATTTATTTAAACAAAAAAACGGAATATTTTCTTTGGTCTATATATGTTTAACCTTTGAGCTCAACTATATGTGTAAAATGTGATGCTGATGTTGAATCGTACACCGAATCAGAATGGCAACGGTTCTCATTTTTGTATTATCTGAGAATACATTGTCGTTTATGTTTTCATGTATAGAGTGAATTTAATATGGTTGGTCTGGGATTGCATGCAAAAATCCTTATCTTCAGGAAATAATGACTTCAGAGTAACTACGTATATGAGAGGAAAGGAAATCTTAAGAGTTTATTTTATCTAAAAAATTATGGCACAGACTGACTTACAGCTCTTACTGCACAAGGAAGTTTCGATCGATTTTCTTTCCCAGATTGGTCAACTTAACGATTTGCCGTAAAATAATTAACCTACTTCCGCCTCTACGTATTTTCTCTATTTCCTATACATTCTCGTCGTAATGCTAATAAATATCGCACATTTATAGAGAATAAGGATGACTCAAATGAATTCGCATTAATAGAATCATAGGGGCTGTTTTGCTTTTCCTCCTGACAGAAAAAGGTAGGAATACGGGTTTTATTTACTTTACTGTGGAAATTTATTATATCCTATATCGCCAAAGTAGAAGCAGGAAAGCAGTATTGTCATCATCATCATGACCGTCATGAACATAATCCTTCCTGCCTTGATGCGCGAGGAGAAGGTTGTGAGATGTGATCACGCTCAACTGACTGAATGTATATTACGGATTTAAGTTTGGTGCATTAAACCCATTGTTTTTACTTGTCATGTGATGGGCATTCTAAAAGCTGCTTAAAGTGTACACACTTTATTCCTTCTGCCATTCACTACATATACATTCATTTTTCTCTCTCTGTGTGTATGTAACTTATTATTGTATACTTTGTATTTTAAGCAGGCGATGGTGAACAAAACGGACATATTCTCCCCGCTTCGGTTCTTTCCAAATGCGCTTCCTAAACAAACGTCGTAGATTTCTCTCTTTTCTCGTCTGTTTTCATGGCACAATTTATGCTGTCAGAATAAAGGGACTATGCCATAGTGTTGTGCAAAATCATTACCTATATTACTTTCCTGCTTTCCACGATTACAACACCAACCAACGAGCACTTTCTCCTAAAAAAGATACAGCGCACACATTCCGTCGAAATAATAACAATAATGCTCCACTTGAGCTTTTTAGCTTTACCAGGGCTAAGCTGGAGTATACGTTTGTTGCTCTACTGCCATATATATCTATGTATGAATGTTGACCAAACCAGGAAGGCTTTGTTACTGCTGAGATGAAAACTGTTAGCAAAGTCAATGCAGATGAGTATTAGAACGCAAGAAGTGAAAATGCCCGGTAGATGTGGAACAGGAATAGGTAGGTGGTGGAGCAAGTAAAAGGAAAGATAATTTTAATATTGCACATATTATTATTATGCCTTTAAAGAAATTTCCCCGTTATACGCTACTATGAATGTGGTATAATACAAGGTTAGACTAGATTATAACGATGAATGCACACACCACCATCACTTTGATATTATCCTTCCTCTCATTGCCCCATTTCATCGCAGAATAGCTGCACCAGGGATATAGAAGATCAGCAATTTTAGTTGTAATAATGATACATCTCTAGGACGGTGTTACAACACAGGAAACAAGGAAAACATCTACACAGCTTCTTATGCTCCTCAAAATAACATTATCATAAGCATCTTTATTCCACTAATAGAACCATCGCGCAGGTTTAAATACACCAATACTACAACATAACATCATTTTCTTACCCGATCCGAATCTAGAATCAAGCATAGCATATTAGGAAGAAAGATGGAGAGAAAGATGTAGAGTGAATCCAATGGAGCAACATCACATCAGCACCAGGATTACATATTATAATACATTACGGTGTATAATCTTCAATAACAAAAAGCCAGCCTCTCTACATGCAGGCATCTAAGTATTCGAGAAAGAGAGAATGTATGCTCGTTTTAAGTTTCATTTAACGATTTTCTGCAGCTGTGCACCTCTCCTGTTTTCTCTGCTGATGCTTTCTCCACAACTTGATGTGACTTGACTTGTGTGTTAGCCATTTAGTGAGCTTCTCTCTATGGCGCTAGTAAATTGAGATTTTCCCTTATATAGTCATACTCATTGCCGCATGTATACCTACATAATAATGTATGTGCTTACATATGCTGTTAAATGAAATGCATGCATCCGTGTAGTTAGTCAGTTTGTGTGGTCTTGCTGAAAATTGTGTAGGTTTGTCTTATTGAAAATAGAAGAAAAAAATAGTGAGTAGTGGTGTACGGCACGGCATGAAAATCTATTATGTAACGTACGTTTCCAGTAAGCAGCCTCATCTCACGTCTCACGCATGCATGTTCCTTTATGGAAAGAAAATGAAGATGAATACCGGTACTAGAAGCAATAATGCTAGCACTGGCTTCATTGCAAAACTTCCTGAAACAAAAGTAGTACGGAGTACATATGTAAGTCATTGTAACATTTCCCTTTTTGTCTGTTTCATCTTGGTATGGTAATAATAAAAGAGGATTTTGCTCGATATTCACATCACAAAGAGTACTTTTGGGCTACGTGTATAGTCATACAAGTGATGCCCTTTAAACACACAAGGAATGGATAGCAGGGAAAGAAAAGTGAGTCAGTCGGCTTATTGTCTGTTTCAGTTTACTGGAAAATGAAACAATTTAGCAGCCTACAGACATGCTCAAAACATAAGAGTAATGTTGTCTGTCATATCGTATCTGTAGAGATGTTGCTTTCTAGCGAAATTATCCGTAAGCTATGCGCTGTGCAGATATTTGGATTTGATGAGACAAAAGAAAAATAATAATCATAATGGTAACAGGAAGAAAGGATGCACATGCTCCCATTTTACAGTGGCTGTAAAATAAAACAGTCGAAAAGCTAGAATACTACTCGTTCTACAATCGTATCTTCTTGTCTACAAGGAGAAAATCGGTAAAGTTTAATGATAAATCATTTTGATGGAGGTAAGTGCTCAGGTTTGCATCGTCTATGGAAGCAAGTATACAAAAATTAAGGAAATGAGTAAGCACAAACGAAAGGAGAAATATAAATGATTGTTTGGGTAGAATGAAAAAATGGAAATTACAGCGACGGTGGAACTCAAAGTATGCATATATTTTATCCCTCCCTCTATTAAGAAGCAACTACACATTACCTACAGACCAAATGACGTGATTCTGAGCTAATGGCCGGACGGAATCAGTGTAAGCGTTGAAAGTCCGCTTTTAAAACATTTTTATGGACACGCCAGACACGGAAAATTTATTGGATATTTTTTTATACTGTTCCGTTTTTCACCGCACACCGAAAAATGTCGTTTTGCATTAATTCTTCAGCCGCGAGAAAGAATTTGGGGCATTTAGTAAAACAGTGCATTTAGGATTTGTGAAAGTGGCGATGTAGCCCTAATAGGTACTACATTAATTTCGAATCGTTTTTCATATTATGACTATGCTCACTCTTAATATGCTTTATAATGTGTGTGAGAACAATGCACATATTTTACTCTAGTGTGGCTGATGAATCCAAAAAATGTGTAAAAGCTCACATTGGCCGTTTTGTCCCGTTTGCGTTACTGCAGAGCATAAATGAATTGGGTTGCGTGCATTAAATCACCTTCTATATCTGAATCCACATCAAACTGACACTTTGTAGACTTCCAAACCTTTTATTTATGAGAATGAACTTTGTACCTTCTCCTCCTTTTTTCTAATTTCCTTTTGCTCCCTTAATGAAACGGCGGTGCTTTATATTCCTTTTCGATAAACCGCCATATGTATGCACTTCCCTATAAAATGGCTAATATCGATTTCAATGTTTCATGAAGCATAATAGCAGTAATTAATACTGGCCATTATTTATGATAATTGCAGAGTTGTCAATCCTCGTGGAAGGGGTAGTCGGGAAGCGAGTAGAGATGCCTTGCGACATCACGCCCAGTCGCCGGGATGACACCGTCTACATGGTTCTATGGTTCCGAGGGGAAGAGAGCATCCCAATCTACAGGTAATAAATCTCATTAGCTAGTCGTAATGAAATTACCTTTTATTTCTACAACTCCTCTCTCCTCTGCTTAAATAAGAAGTGAAGATACAACACCGTTGTATTGCATGTGTATTTGGGGCCACCAAGACTGCGGAAAAGGGAAGTGAACCGGGAAGACTAAAAGAAAGTCAGGAAAATCCAATGAAACGGATTGTAGCGTATAAGTGGAGAGTCAGAGAGAAGAACAACTATCATTAACTATCTTAACTGTAGTGTTGATGACTCAAGAAGATACACAGAAACTAAAAATGAATGTAACTCTGTCTACTTACTTTCTATCATTGCAGTGCGCGTAGAAATGTCTTCTATTCTAGTGCTACTGCTGTTTTATGATTTTCTTCTCTTGACTACTTCTTACGAAACCCAACATGATATGTACATTTATATGAACGACAATATTATATCCCCAACGGGTTCCTCACTTAATTCTCTTCCAATCTTGCTCCGTCCTCTTTCTTTCCTTCCCTTTTCTCTACCAACCTTTGTCACTTACCAGTAGTCTTATATAACACAGTTTTGTCCCTGCTGATGTCGCCAAGTATTAAAAGCAAAATGTGGTGAGTGCTAAAACGAGCAATTTTAAAGGAAAAAGAGGAAGTGTAAGTAGGAAGTTCAAATCTTTTTTTTTACCTTATTAACAACTGTATACGTGCTCAAGCGAAATACGCTATAGTAGACGTGTGTATCTCTTCATATATAGTTTTGCTGATCGTGATAAAAACGAGTGCTTTTGATGATGAGAACGATATTACGAAAAAGTAGAAACGAGAACTAGCGAGATGCAACGTGAAATAAAATTAAAGCCCTAAATTAAGAGAATGAGTGAATCAAAGTGTCGAAGTAGGAAAATGGGAGTGGAGTTTCTTCAAATTGGTAAAATACTGAAAGGATGAGAAGATGAAAAGAGAAAGCAAGCAGGAGAAAATATCAAAACTACGATAGCTTACCGGTTAAAAATAAGGTTACTGTTACTTTCCCAAATTTTTTAGTAGCCCACTCTTAGTGAATTCACTCTCATCAAACCAAACCAATTAAAACTTTCATGCGATGCAAAAGGTCAAGTCATATAAAGAATCGAATATGTTACAGAAGCAGTACAGCGAAAAGCTTCAAATGTAAAGTTATTAATTTGTATATTTAAACACGCGCTAAAAGGCTACGGTGCTATCTATAAACGAAATAATTTGTAAAAAAAAACATATCCTCAGTTTATTTCCCAATTTAAGAGTTTCTCTTTGCTTTGAGTTAGTAGTATGATATATACGGTTCCACATATGAAAACCAAAGTACATTTGAGAAAGGTCAGTAAATTGTAGAAGTTATCATTTAAATGATTTGGTATCTTTAGTTGACTTGTTTCTATTAAAAGCTTTCTTGTTGATTAACCCAATCCTGCCTTACCATTATTAGGAGATCCAAAAAGTGATGGAAAGTAAAAGAACAGATCTTTAGTTACAAATAGAGAAAACACATGATGCGAGAACAGCCAAAAACATATGCTTACTCATCACAACTTCAATTATTGTATTATTTGGATTACAGTACTAGCTTAAGTACAACATAGCATGACTGCATAGCCCCTATGAAACATGTCACATTACCTTCTCCCTACATTTTTTTCTGTTTTCTCATCTTAAATTTTGCAGGTAGGTGATGTTAGATAAACTATTGTGCAACCAAGAAGGTTTACGTTTCAATGGATAGATCGTAGGTGTATCCTCATGACACTTTTTTTTATCATTCTATTGCTACTTTCAAGGAATAAATCCATCATGGCATCTTTCATTTTTGCACACGAATTCGGCTTTAAATACATCCATTCTTTCAATAGGAGCATATAAGCCAGCTTGATATTAGTATGCATTCACTAGTACCCACCATAACTTTCGTTTCAGCTCAGTAGTTCCTTTACGTTTTTTTATACCTAGCTCCTCAATACATAATGCATTTGACTCCTTTCCAGCTTTCCATGAAACCAACAGATAAACTCAAGGACACCAGCTGGTTCAGCTCAAATTTCCTCCTTCTTTCTCTTCTGTACTTGCATCATATGGACAACAAAACAAGACTGGCTTTAAGTAGAGAAGCCCGAGAAAGATACGTCAGAGTGAAAGGGCCTTTTGTCGAAGTGGCATCAAGACAAGAAGAAGTTGTAGGCTGTAGGTAGTTTGAACTTTTACAAAAGCATATGGAAATACGCACGTGTACAAAGAGGTAAATGAATAAAAAGGGAGGATATGGTAGGAAAAAAGGATGATGATTCCATACGACAAAATTGTAAAGTAAGGAAGGAAGCAAGAAGGAAAAGGTGTTAACTGCATTCATGATGGTGATGATATTAGATCCTTCGTTTCGCTTTTATTCTCTTTAAACCTGTCTATAGTGCATCATATATCACGATATATTGCTGGAAAAAGAAATAAAATACAAAGTAGTGTTCCTTGTGTGTATTGATATAATCTTCTTTTCCACCGTATGGCTTCTTTTTTGAGAAGCGCAACTTGGAATATAATGCATGTATCAAAAACGTGTAGGAGAGAGATCCAGCTTTCAAACTAAAAGTAATTCGAGGTGTTACATGACGAAAGTCTGATGGAGTGTGAGAGACTAGCTGTCGTCCTGCTCTCTGTAAGTAATGCTGATACTGCTGCTGGAGTATATGTGTGGTAATGTCCCACATTACATGCTTGTGAGCATATGTCTGTTGTGTCTAAAGGAGGATCTTGTATGCTGATCCATTTTTACTAGGGCAAACTATTTCGCACATCATAGTCAAACTTGTACACACACACATAATCATGCTATTACGTGTATACATTACTCTCTGATATACTACAAGAGACGAAACACGAAAGAGAAAGGAGCAGTACAAGCAGTAGATCATTTGGGATTGATGTTGTCTCCTCTTTTCTAAGCTATACATCAGGTCGGTTCATCCTTATAGCTTTACTCTTTCTTTGGAACACGAAGAGGCTGAAAAAGCGAGAAAAGTTGGTTGGCTCCTTTTTCTTTCGGTCCAAGTTTATAGTTTGGTAGTGTGGCAGTATGGAACAGAACAACCATGCGAGTAATGGTGAGCATCACTACTGTAAATCCTTTTTGTTCAAAAAGAAAGAGTACCAGAATGAGAGTACAACAACGTGGAGAATGAGAATAAGGACAGATATGGCCTGCGGTATAAATGCAGAGAAGGAGGCAGAAAGAGAGAGAGAAGCTCTGGATAGCATATTTAGAGATGAAGTTACTTTACTAGCGTTTATTCACGGCATTTTCTTTTTCTTCCAGTCTTTAGCACGTTATTTTATGCAGAGTAGTTTTAAACTTGAAAATGGTGCAGAATGTTACACTGGGACTATAACACGCTTTTACAGTATATTTATTATGCCATAGGTATATAAGGGGCCAGGCGGTTTCTGCCACAAGAGTAGATGGATGGATTGTTTCGCGACGTAGCCTACTTGCTTTCTCTGCTTTGTACATAGTTATTTAAAGTGCACGGAAGGGATTGTCAGGCACGAAGTTATTCTTCTTCTCACTTTCTTCCTGAAATGCAGCATCAAAATTCCTGCACGAATGTTATTACACAGTGAAACCCCTACTGCTTATCATTCGTGTATGTCTTGCACAATGAAAGTGATATTTTCACTTTGGCAAGGCGAGTTTCAAAACTACAACATATATAACATATATACATGTACCCTTTGAATCTTTTCTCATTGCTCCTCTTCCTTCAAAAGAAGAAGGAACCTTATTCTTCTTTCATTTTGTTTCGTAGTTTTTCTTTCTTGAGGCTGTTTACTGGAAACAGGAGTAGCGTTAGCACTGGTCCTAGCTACAGCCCAGTAGAAGGGAAATTTAGAAGAACAAATTATTACAGTTTTCAGTTTTGCTAATACACATAATAGGGTTTTATACAAATATGATGATGATGCATGATACCTATAAAAGACCTTTTCCTTTGAATTTCCAACCATTCTTTCCCAAACTTTCTTATGGTTATTATTAGTAGTGCTCTAGCTACGTAACTATTGCTAATCACGTCCTTACGCTCATAATAACAGGAAAAACTGGAGGAAAGAAGTAAAATGAGAACAGCAGAGCAAATAACAGTGGTAATACTCTCTGTTGAGGAGTTTTGAATTGAAAATTTTCAAGATAATTTTGTGCAAAGTAGACAAGTTATTAATATATACTCTCCAGAAGAAACTTTTACAGTAGTCGCTCAGTTTGCTATCCATCCTTCTCCTTCCTCTCCCTCGCAAATACGCAGATTGTCCTGTTCTTTTATGAACTGTTAATTTTTGAATTGTATGCAATATGGTCTCAGTTTTGCATACATTTCAGAATTATTATCATACGGCTGTGTCAGTATAATATATTGTAGTAGTAAAGTAAGTAAGAGCAACAAAAGTTTATTTTCGCGATGAGAAGTTGAGTTTAGTGTATTATTATTTCTTATACTTGACAAACTAGGTCATTTTCTGGAAAAAGAAAATATAGCTTTTTGCCACTCCAAAAACTAATCTACATCCCTAAAGCAGTATGTACACTGTGTGTTGTCGTCATCCTTTTTAGGAGGCGAATGTACGAACGAGAGTAGACGTTAAATTCTGGACAACAACATAACGCGACTTTTGCCCTCTCCCTTTCTCCAGTCCCTATTTTGCACGATAATACAAAATGCACTTTGAGAAGATGAGATATGGAATTTTAGGTCACATCGTTTCAACCTTAACGTCACGAACATAATCCCACGTCCATATTATATCAACCTACAAAAAATAAGCTTTTTTTGTCTACCTTCTCCCTCGTCCTCCACGTCCTCGTTGTGGCCGTCGTAATATTATATTAGATAATAAAATATGTACAAGGAAGAGTACACCTTCTTTTGATATTATAGATGTGGCAGTGTAGAGCTGCCAGTGTTGTGTACACTATGGGAAAAGTGGACATGGTTCAAGTGCTCTCGCCTTGTATTTGCTACGCATGAAAGCACATCATCCCTTTTTCTTCCTATTTTGTATGGTAGTGTGGCTTTTACTTTTTTGCATCACTTCCCATCTCCTCCTCCTTTCTCCGTCGCTGTTTTCCTTTCCACCGAAGAGAAGCAAAATGTGTATCGTGTTTTTCTTCTTCTTCTTCTTCTCTGTTTACCAGAAAAAGGAGAATAATATATAACAATAACATACACACAGATAAATTTATAGTATGTAAACCTATGTTTGTGTATATTAAACGCGTGTCTCCTTCTCTATTCCTATCTGTTTCTACTTTCCTTTTCACATTCTCCATATTCGTTCAAGGACTACTTATGTCCATGAGCCAAAAGGCTTGCTGTTTCCTTTGCATGCATCAAGATGCCATTTGAAGAAGAAGGAGAGAGAGAAAAAAAAGGTTATTCCCCGATCCCGCACTGAATACAAAACATGCAAAAAGGGGAAAAAGAGAACTTATTTCGCATTGCTTGCCTTTTTTGCCGTTTTTGTCCCTCGTCCTTCTTCTCTATACGTTTTACTGACTTGTTCGATTCCAATTTCAAGAGAGCCCAGCTTAAAAAATATCTATTTATTCGATCGGAGAGTGAGTGACTGAGCATGTACACGAGACGAGACATAACACATTACATGCTCTTTGCCCTGTCTGGTTGGATGGACTCCCAGAAGCTGATACTACATGTGATACGTTTTTACGATAAGACGATAGAATTCTGAAGAGAGAGAGAGAGAAAAAATGGAAAATGTCTTGCAAAATGTGATGCATGCAATATCATGTTGAACTGACGTTAGACGAAATGGTAGGGCGTACGTTTGCATATAATGCTTGTACTGACAGGGACAAAAAAAACTGACTGCCAAAACATGATTCTAGTATCGATACAAATGATCATAGTGATGATGATGATGACAATGACGATGGTAGTGTTTCGAGCTGAATGAAAATTTCATGCGTTTGATTACATAATATATAGTTGGAGAGAAGGAAACAGCTAGCTATTCATAAAACCATATACCCAACAGGAAAAAAGTCCTGTTGAAGTTAAACGTGGATTGTAGTGTATTATTTTTAGAAAGAAAAATCTAAAGTAAATTCTAATACATTGAATATGTGAAGGCACTTATAACAACATAACATATACTTAGGAAATTGAAGTTGGTTTGATAAAAAAAAATACTACCAGTGACGAGAATTTGGATGAGGTAAAAACGAATGGAGCGTTGCATACATAAAGCAGTTTTGTGTGTAGTAGCAAAATGACCTGATCGTGAGTAACTACACTTTCACATCACACAAAAACAGTTTTCTTTTTTTCCACACACTATTTTCCCATTTATCACGGAGCTCGCACTGCTTCAGGAAAGTACTGGATTGGATCTTATGCATAAACACAGCATTTGTATGATACTTACTTAAGCAGAAAACTTTAGCCATGTGAATATGGATAAACATATCTATGCTATCGTGCATATTTTTAGACTGAATAGGATTCACTTGCTCTTCTTTCCCGTCAAAAAATAAACTCAGTCGGTTCATCCTATCCTCCTTCCTGGAAGAGTAAGTGGAATTCATCCTCAAAGATACCCCAAGGCAAAACTACTTTTTATGAACCTGCCAACTTGTTTCCGTATTTTTTTGGGTATTCTCATTTTATGAATATGCTGTTGTAACTGTTACAGCTGCTACTGCAGGGGTTTTATGAGAGCCTGATCATGTGCTTTCACACACATCACCATAAACTATATCTCTGCATATTACTTTCCTCTTTGAAGCATTCTTAATACAAAGGAGCATTGAATGTAATCCAGCATGAGCTTTTACTTATAAAAAAACAGTGGAATAACTGAAGCTAGAGTTTAGGCAGTAACTTCATACCGAAATCTGTTTTGATGTGACTTTGATAAAGGAAATGATTTTTCTTTGCTTTTATGAAAAGGATTACGAAACACTTTTCCGTGTATGTTGGGTTGCTCAACTCATCGTGTTTTGTGGCTAAATCACACTCTTACACACGAAAGTACAATGGAAATGAGTAAAGTCAAAGTCAGAAAATAGATACATAATCATTTCATGTAGAACCGAATGACGTATGGAATTATGCAGTCGTTGATGTTGGTGGTGCACATTTTGTAGAAAATAGGGGATTTCAATAATGGTTTAAATTCCGTGTATCATGTATCTAGTAACATGCACGCTTATGATATTCACTCGATAATATAATATCATGCCAGAGTTGTGTAAATTCATGATTACATGGTTCGAAACATGATGATGTTTATCATATGGTGAAGCAGAGAGAGAATTTGTATGCTCACGTTCATGATGATGATGACAAAAAGATGGAGAGGAAACGCGAGCGTAAGGAGCACAATGCATGCTATGCACTGATTTGATTGTGTGTGGATAGATTGGTAGTGTTGGATTGTGCTGATGTTATAAACACTCATTCCAGAAAATATTGTAACGTATTTTTGTTATTGCTTTCCCTTAACTTGCAATCACGTTGTTGCTGGTGTGAGAGCTGTGTAAAAATAGGGTGCAGATGAGAAATGAAAAAAAGATTTCATTTGATACGACCTTGTTTGATTCTATGAAATCTTATATGGTAGGTATATGTGAAGATATATGTTTACGAGTTTGTCGTTTTTTTCGTTGTTTGTGCATCCTGCGCTTTTTTATGAAAAGGGATTTTTGGTTCGTTAGAAAGTTTAGTGCTTCTGTAGTCAACTGCGTGTCTGTTGTTCATGTACAAAGAGTTCATATATGCAGCTTTTTACCTTGTGATGTAAACCGTGTGGAGTGGCAGCGCACACAATAATAATGCACGTGCAAGTACCGTTCTCGTGTTGCTTTCACTTCCCGGTTGATAATGTGATGAAAAATAGAGAGGAAAGTGGAGGTAAACATGATAGAAGGGGATTTAGATGTACATTTATATTGTGTTATATGCACGCATTATGAACACATAGATATTGTACTTTTTACGCACCTTCAGGGGTGAACACGGAAGTTATGAAAAAGAGGAAAAAGAATAGAATGACTAAAAAAGAATAAAAGTAGAAGAAAAAATGTTACTCAAAACAAGTTTTTTTTTTGCTTCGTCTGTCTCAACATTATTTTTTCTATTTCATCTTAGCTTGTTATTGAGGATATTTTTTTCTTTTGAAGTAAAAGTAAAAATAACCACGCAATGTCTACTTTCTCCACGTTCAACGATTTCCCTGATTATTCAACTTCCTGTTGAAAAATGCTTTGAAGAGTAAAGTATGTCTGCATATATGCATTTCAATACACAGCTTCAAAAGCTCTACATGCCATTTTACTTTTTTGGCTTTGTATAGGTGTAGAATATACGCACACATAGAATTCATATTATTCTAATAATATCTTATAATATGCAACTGTTTTGATCGACAGTAATTGTAAGTTTTTGTATCAACGTGAAAGATGAAAACAGCCACTTAAGCAAAGAGAACGAAAGTTGTGTATAAAAATCGAAATAAGGATGAGAAGCATTCATTCATATAAATACCACAAAAAATGCGTAAGCTCTTGACCAAAGGGCCGCTATAGTGCATACACTTATTGATTTTTTCAGTTATGGGTATTCTAAACACAAGTATCTCCAGACTCCAACCGAACCGCAAGATAGGATAGTCAACTGATTGTAAATTTGCTGATGCTGGACCTACAATATTTCTTATTCTAACAAAAACATTTGTTCAATTGGTTTCACTGATATTAAAAATACCAAGATATGTACCGGTACGGAATGACAGACTTGCGGTGCAAATGCTACACGAGCACACGGTAAAAACTACCAGAATGTTAGTAAAAATACATCCTTGCATTTTCTTATTTTTTCTCCTTTTAACAATGACAAAGAAAATATGTACACAGACAAAAGAAATAAAAGGAAACAAAAATACTTTGTGTCTACAACTCGCTTCTCTCTGTGCGTTCAAACATTGTAGATAGGTATATACGTCATACTATGGTTGACTGCTTATGGACATATGAAGTAAGAAAATGCTTTTCGTTTGCATTGTACACCCACAATACAACACTTCATTCAATGTCACATTTATGACTCCTGTTAAAGGTGGGAAAAGGCGGTGAAAAGAATGAACCTAAAATTCCGCTCGTTTCCTTGTTTTTTTGGACAAGGGCCTTCTGCAGACGATGCCTGGTTTCTGGAAGCACTCTTGACATTGAAATGGCTTTGTCAGCCATTGCACTGTGAAAAAAACAGTAATATTGCAACACATTTACAATTCTGTCAGTTTGATGGGCCTACCTGGTATTTTACTTCTCGTTTCTTTTTCTCGTTTTTTCTTGGTTGTGAGCCATCACACCTGCTTCACATCTTCGATGCAAGAATACGTAACGAGTTACTTGACATTTAGTAAAATGGCTTAACATTTAAAGCAACCCACCGCTGTTCTGTCCGATGCATTGCTCTTTCAACAACAACAAAAAGAACCAAACGAATAATTCATATTTTTTGGGCACTAAGGGCAATTTCCGTGATTTTGACTTGAAAGAAAGCAGGATGTGTTT
This sequence comes from Willowsia nigromaculata, assembly GCA_034700605.1. Taxonomy (NCBI): domain Eukaryota; kingdom Metazoa; phylum Arthropoda; class Collembola; order Entomobryomorpha; family Entomobryidae; genus Willowsia; species Willowsia nigromaculata. The sequence continues at coordinate 61,670 of JAQIXX010000124.1, read as the reverse complement.
TCTCGTTTTATGAAGATTTAACCCTGTGCTTTCTACAATCCCCAGAAAAAGCAACTACTTCCTATTACTCGTCTTTTGCATTGAGCCATACAAACATTGTGTATATTTTATGAATGCAATAGAAATCTCACCTCGGATTTACCACGCATTCAAACCAAAACCGGTGCCGACTTCACCGAATAATATGCAATGGAGAATGTATAAATAGATTACCTTTTTTCTTTGCCTTGTATGAAGAAAGAGAAAGAGGAAAAGCAAAACATGCAAATGTTTTATGGCAAACGGAGAAAAAAACGAATCTCGTTGAGCTACTCTTTAGCATGGTCTTATGTTCTATCCTTCATTTTAAGTGTATTCATTTATAAGAAATCACAAAGAAAAGAAGAAGAAAACAGCAAGCTCAGCAGTTTTTAATGTATTGGCTGTACATTTCGGCAAAGAAAAGGAGTGAAAAGGAAAGTAGTAGCTTAAATCCTTGATAGTAATCTTGAAAAGCGTTTTAGCATATGTATTCCATTTTTGCTTGCTTTCGGTTTCTCAGTCTAAAATGGACTATACGTATGAAGTTGTGAGATTTTGAGTGGAATGGATGGTATATAGACATTGGGAGAAAATGTGTAGGAGGTGGGTATAAACTTTACAAGTTAAGTTACTATACTGAGCTGATATGCCTTTGTATTTTCACGTGTTGACTATAGATCTCTGTGTTGTAAGGGTTCTCGAACACAATAAAATTGCTTGTCTGACATCTTCTGCTTTGCTCTCTGAGCGAATTTTTCTCCTGAATGGCTGGTGCTGTAGACAGAAGGCAACTTTACGAGATAGTTTTATCCTTCCCTTTCCCACTCTTTTCACTACTTTCCTTTTTTCTTCTGATATTACATGCAATTTTTCCTCTAGACTCAAAAATTGATGGTCAACGTCATTGCCACTTCACTCCCATTTAGAAATGCGATGCTTCAAAGGATTTGTAGTGCTTTTCTGCAAGTGAACGCTCCTTGCTCAAGAAACTGGAGAAGTAGGAACGGAACGCAAAAACAAATAGTTTCACTCTAGATTCTGGCTTAACTTAACAAAACTTATTTATGTAGTCTTTTAGCACTCTAATCTAAACATACACTTTGAAGCAGTGCTAATGCATTATGATCCTAGAACTTCCTTGTCTGCGAAAAAAAATATTCATTTTTCTATTTTGTTGCCTAAAACATCCAAGTCGAATTCAATTTACTTTGGGTACCGGATCAGGCTAACTAAAACAGGATGAAGTATTGTGAATAAATTGATACAAAGAAGCTGCAATTTTTGTTTTCCTTTTTTGTGTATACTTAGCGGATAAAGAGAGCTATCTGGAATTGATGATGCAAGAGAGAAGTGCTTGAAACATATCTTATAATATAAAAACTAATAAAGAAAGTTGAAAAGGAGAATTGAAAAGGCACATTTTGTGACCAGTAGACAGTAGACTGCTTGGCTACAAACATTGTTTAGCCGAGAGAGAAAGCCATGTGACTACTCCACTCAAAAAAGATAAGACGCTTATAACGGCGACTTGCTGTATAAACGTATTGCGTATTAGACTTCCATTTGAAATGATGCAAAAGCAAAGCAAACTCCAAACGACTCATATTCTACTCTTGTGATAAATATCCGCATGGAAAAAGGACAATGCATACTTATTGCATATGAATAAGACCAGTCCCACAGATAAATTTTCCCTTTTTTCACTTTTGTTCTCCCACCTCCTCTTTGTGTACGTCCAGCAAAACAATTTAGTGTTCTCTATGGCTGTTTCAAACTTTATGAAATAATATTTTACTTGTACCTATAAACTACCAGTACGACCGACCGCACACACACTGCTGCTCTACTGACTAGTATAATATATTTCAGTGGAGCAGAGCGTGCTGTTATTGTTAGAACTGCTATTCTTTAAAAGGCTTATTGTTTATGGTACCCCAAAAATCCTTCATCCCCATCTTCTTCACCATTTTGAATACCACTTTTCTCTTTAAAGCTCTTTCAATAATAGTTAGGTATATCATATGTTTGCACAGTGGTGGTGGTGGCGTGCAAGGCACAAGAAAATCCCAGAGACTGTGTGGGAGAAGGTTGAATGAAGTAGGAGGAGGAATATTATTTATAATAAAGTATCTTTGAAAAGAGGAGGAAAAGAATAATCTTCCATTATGTTCAGCAGCCACAATGACGACGACGACGGCGATCTAGATGACGATACACACTACACACGACCTAAAATTTCCTGTGAAAGTGGTCTATAACAATGCATGGAACAACATCATTTTATATTTATTCTTTTTCCGTGTATCGGAGAGAAAACATGAAAAGGGTTGACTATACCCTATACTAGGTAAATACTGACTGACTATATAAGTAACTAAATAAAAAATAAGAAGGTAGGATCTCTTAATGCTTCTACTTATGAGATAATGGATAGCTCTCTCGTCGAGGCTCTCTGATATGATGGCAAAGATGATGATGATAAAAGCTTATGTCCTAGCTGAGCAGACACCACCAACATGTAATTTATATATCTGTTTTAGGCCCCGCGTTCTTACAGATTTATATTTTGAATACCGCAAAGAACTGATATGATAATGCATAAAGTATGTGTTATGCGGTGTTCAAGACAGTGACGTTATGCGTGTGTGGATGATGCGATGAAGGACCAGCCTTTTTAATATTTTCACTCAGCAGCAGCTTCCAGCTCCTCGTCTCGCATTACACAACACAACCTTGTACTTTGTCTTAAAATCTTCAAGGCTGTTGTTGTAAATCGTCGCTGTAAACCATACGAATTCAAATTATTTGGTTGATGATGGGAGTTTATATCGTCTTTTAAGGGATAATGCTCTTTATAAGGAGCTATATTGATGGTGTTGAATGTATGATGATTATGTAGGTTGGTCTCAAAGGATTCTGCTGGTTAGTTGGTTACAGTGGTGACTTTCTTCACTTTCCTTATATCATGTCTTTGGGTAGTCAGTGTGAGCAAAAACGAATTGGAACATATGGTGTTATGAGCAGATCCTCCTCCCTCTTTTTACTATTCAGCATTCAGGCTTGTCGGTCGTTCGTATATCATACATTCTCAAAACTTTTCGCATCCTTTTGTTGGTCACAGTGGGTAACTCAGAGATTGGCACTCGTTATGGGTATATATAGGTATACATTCATAATGTGTGTATTTAGGTTGTTTCGTGAGCGTGGCCTTTCTTTCAGATTAGATTTTCCAGAGAAGCATTGAACTTTGAAGTGTACAATAGAGGATCTGGTAACGCTACTTTTTTGTTCCAGGAAAGCAGTACAAAGACAAGTGGTAGAGCTCCTTTGGTGGTACCTATCCATTGAAACGCATCTATCTATTTTTCATGAGGCCACGCCATATCTGCCAGTTTAAAACATTCAATCTATTTTGCTTTCGTGTTGCTGTACAAGGTCGAAGAGTACGATTCGTTTCACGGAAACGACAAATACAAACCAACTAGGTCACGTATTTTATCCAGTTTACCTGTGTGGTAAAGGTAATTTAAAAGAAATGAAATAATGATAGACCTACTTTCGCAATCTCAAAGTAATCCTCGTGTATACCAATCAACTAAAAGTTGTGAAGGCATCTGTATGCAGCTTTACAAACATTCGACTGTTTTTTTTTTGTGAAATTGGCTGCTTATAGCGGGAAATTAACATTAGACTTACTCAACAAAATTGAAATTAATTTCTAGCCTAAAAATGCAAGCTTGGAATATAGCTTGCAAAATCAAAACTAAAAATGCAAGCCTGTTTTGAGATCGACATGGATGCATACAATGTGCTCCGACTTTGTTCAAGCATTATGCCAAACAAATCAGGAAAACGGGATCATTTTGGCATTTGATAGTGATTTACGAGAGTGACCTACTAAATGTTGTTCTAATGGCTGACTTGATGTGATATTAAGTGAGCAAAATGTATATTCCCTCTTGACCAGCTGAATATCGTACATACAAAGCAGCAAAACTGGGATTGACTTTTTTCAGTGTCCGTTGAAAAAAATCGCCTTTCAAGCTGGCATACACACACACACGAACAAAGTTTTTTCCCTGAATATCTGTATGCATGTCAGATATGTTATTTTTCCTTTCTCCCTCTTTTACTGACCTTTGTTTTAACGACTGGGCGTGGCTACCTATTATGAATTTTATTGCCCTTCATTCATTCATTCCCCTTTGGAATATGCGAATTTGTATGATATTTTTCCATTGTCGACGGCTACATAAAAATGGTATTGTACATTGTACTTTCAGTGCTACAGTTGCGTTCTAGCGTCCTAAATATCGCGTCAAACTCAACCTACGAATATGTTGTTCTTTCTAGAAGAGTCCAACTCGGAGTAATGTCATGATTACTTTTACTGCCTTTTACATATTACAAAGTAATTTATATTACCTCATAACAAAATAGCGTTGCATTAGTTTTTACAAAAGTAAAACCCATTTCTAATGTTCCAATCTATATTTATATACAAATACTTGGTACTCGCCTATTCTTCTGGACTTCTAACATATGATAAGTAGGAATGTGGATTCCATAAAAATAATATTTTATTTTGGGTATGAAGGATGCGATGTCTTCTTATCCTTATCTCCTAATATTAATATTCACATTATATTGTACTGTTTACCAGGTGAACGAACGGAACCCATAAAAAACATGTACTGTTTGTATAAACCATATAACAGTATACATGTTAATATTGAATATAGAGCAATGATAAAATGAGCAAGGAAATTGTTGATTTATTGCTACTCATTCGGTTTTGTTTATTCTGTGTTTTGTTTGCATTTTACAGCTTGGATGTTCGAGGCAAGCATGTTGGAGGTGGAAAACCCTGGTCCGCAGAAAGACCGTTTGGGAAGCGAGCATACTTTCAGAGTACATCCGAGCCAGCAAGACTTATCGTTGAAAGTGCAAAAATATCTGACCAGGGGATATACCGTTGTCGCGTTGACTTTCGTAACTCGCCGAGTCGTGAGGCTCGGCTTAATCTTACCATTACAGGTAAAGAGAAAAGTTTTGTCTTAAAATTTTCAACAACTTCCACCTACTTGGCTTGTCACATAATAATTTTCTCAGAATAAAGAGAAAGTTGTAACATGGAAATCTTCAGAGTAATGACATGGGAAAAATTAATGTTGTTTACAGTGCCTCCTAATGAACCACAAATTTATGATAATACGGGGATGAGCATTCGTGGTGAAGTGGGTCCTTACCTGGAAGGATCAAACGTCGAGCTCACTTGTATTGTTCGTGAAGGTAAGTATATACAAACTAAAATGCTGCATGTTCGTTTGCGGCAAAAAATAAAAAAAAATACGGTGATGACTTTGTAATATCCACCCAAACTTTGTTCTTTTCATATGAAAATTTTTATTCAATAAAACTATATGCATCTTTATGCTACCGCAAGTCTTCTTGACAGCAGGAGTCACCAAAAGTCCGAAAGAAACGGAAGAACTTATAAACCAATAAACCGTCATCTCGTTGTCCTTTTTCTTTAGTTTTCATTTAATTTATAAGCTCAAAGAAAAAATATGAAAATTACATTTAGTACACACGATGAGACAGTTATAAGGTTTACCTTACCAATTTTATTTCTTTTCCATTTTCTTCTTGCATGTTTTGTGATTGCTACGTTTAATGCTATCAAAAACTTAAGCTATTTATAAAGAGCATGAAAAAAACTGCGGAAGGAGAAAAGGCAAGATTTTTTTTACCACTCATGCATTGTCGGTTTCACTTCCCTAAATTCCTTTTCTTCCTTGCTATTCACTGCTCGCAGACATTTATTTTGCTGAACGTACATAACATCACTTGTGTGCTTTTCTCTAATTTCTGAACGTTGGTGCGTTCCTTTTAAAGGCTGCCTTAAGGCTTCTTACTACATTGTTCAGAAGCACAACGACCTGGTAGGTTATTACTGTTAGAACTGCGTTATGTACATTATAGCAGTTGCTGAGTGTCCGTGTTTAGTTTCCTTACCAGACAATTTAGCTTAAAGAGATGAAGTAGCTGCTGCAATAGCACACACATGTACACGTGTTGTAGAATGTACATATGTTGTAACGTCTATAATTTTTCTGCTAGAGTTAAAGAAGACTTTTATTTAAGCCTTATATTAATGCTACTACCGTGACTTGCTACGTACACCTCGTTTTCCATTTGAAGTTTTAACTTAAAACTTTTAAGCATCCGCAAATGCTATCAAAGGAAGAGGTGAAAGCATGGAGAAAGCTGTAAGAATACAAGTTTATCTTTATTATGCAGTCAGAACATACCAAAGCACAACTGATAAACAAGCAAGAAGAGCAAACGAAGAAAATTATTACACTACAATGCTCGCCAGCAAAATTGCTTTAATTAACAATACTTTTCTCATCTATAATTGAGCATAGATACAATATGTGCACATATTATTTGTTTCCCATACTGCATTTTTGAATGCTGAAATATTAGGGTGTCATTTCAGTGATGATTAGCTGGTACAACCGCTTGAACTATTATCAGTTTTAGATATCAACGTGATGTTTACAACGAGCATGCTTTAGAATCCTTTACAAAGTAAAGAAAAAAGTAACTAGTTACTAATAAGCAGAAATTGTACACCTACATATATGCTTTAAGATATAAAGTCAATGTACTCCTAGAAATTAGCACACTCATCGACCCAAAGAGAAAGGCCACCGCAACTTTCACTGAACCTGTGCAGAAAAAATTTCCAAGTTGTGACAGAGATAATTTTCGTAGTTCCATATTATCGTATATTTTTTCTGTATCATATCACGAGGGAGCAAGTCTCTTGAAAATAAATAGAACCACTTACCTTCTACTTAATACATACTCAAGTCAAGTCAGCCACTTGTATTTTTCAACAGCACTAGCTTTCCGTAGCTCCTCACAAAGAGCCAGTACATTGTAGTGGTGCCCTGTGTATTCTACAACTTTCGCATAACATTGGCTGCTTTTAGTGCAAACTGAGAGTTGACATGACCTCGCTAAAACATCATCTGGGTATTAAAGAAAAAAATGAGTTTGTCGTTTTGTCACCGTTACACTTTCTTTCTCTACTCCATCCCATTACTCAACTCACTACTATTCACCATTTTCTCCCCTTATGAATGTAAAAATATTCTCACAGTATCACACCTCTTTTCCTTTTAAGCTTTTTGTGCTTATCTCATCCTTCTATTCCTCGCGCTCTCTTTCTTTCATTCTCTACTTTAGCTTTTTACTATGCAAATTGTTTAGAGATGTATGATACTTTATTCCAATAAGAAGGAAAACGGAGTACACAGGAATAGTAGTGCCAAGTTGGGAAACTCTGAATGACATGCTCACTTTAAGTGGAGAATTTAATATAGAATTTTACATTTAAGTGATATAAGCAAAAGTGAAAAGGTTAGAGAATTAGATGGAATGCATATAACACTGAAAAATATGATATGTGCTCACAATGTGTCTGAAAACCAGTCCGGGTGAATTACACCTTTTCATTCAATCATATACTAGTTTTTGCCTGCATTTGAATTTACAAAGCTGTAATAATACGAGCAAGGTGTGTGTTGTCACTTTTATTATTATTACAAATACGCAGTAAAAGTAGTACTTTTAGCTAAATTGACTTTGTGTCATTGTATGTTTTATTGTAGGCTCTTATTCATTTCATAAAGTAGACAAATAGAGAAGGTGAGGCAGAAAAAAAGTATAGAGTAGGTTGTAATTTTACGCACTCAATGTCGCCAGCCGTAAAGCGAAGCGAGAACAAAATATCAACATTGTTATCATCATAAACTATAAACTTGTGCATAAACCTCCACGAGTATTGCCATAATGGTTGTATAGATGAATCAAGAAGGAAAAGCAGGTAGTTGAACAGAGAAATAGCAACACAGCAAGTTGTAAATTACACGTTTATTCATTCATCATAATGTATACGCCCCAGAAGCACAAAGGAGCTTATGGTGTGTGTATATGTATTTCAAGCACACATGATAAAAAATCATTGACCGAGTGTGTGTGTACGTGTGAGAGCAGTAATATATGAATAAAATCATTTACCAATAAAAGTAATGGGGTCATAAATTGTAAATGAGCTATTTCAAAAAGTCATACATTGTACATCCGTCCGTTTTTCTTTCCGTGCTTTCTCTCTGGTAGCTTTTCAGTTGAAAGGTGCACATACATAGGCAGATGTACGTGTAATTCTAAACGATACGATGAAAGGAGAAAGTTTCAGCTTATCTTTGAGAATGTGTACTTATTCGAGCCACAGAAGCTGAAGCGGTTTAACGGAAAATGTGAAGATAGAAAGGCTCAAGTGGTAGCAAAGAGAAAGAATTTGTTCTGTGAAATAAAGCGTAATAATGGAGAGAATGGGAAGCGAATAATGTAAAGATACAAGTATAAATTATATAAAAAGTATGTAGACAACTTTTGAACATATTCGTTTCCCTTGATTCAGGTAAGATAGGTTAAAAGGCAAAAGAAAAAATATAAAAAATCCCATCAGTATCATGATCAAACTAAATGTACAATTGTGTGTCTTATAATAAATATAATGGGAGTAATAATAAGACAGGTCTTCTTCAGTGTCTGTGTCTATGCTTGGCTGGCTTTCCACGTTCTAAGGTAAAAAAGTGAGGAACTTATACATAGGTGATAAATCTTGGGAAATGTGGGGTTAAATGCCACACAGATGGCCACGCCGCCACTGTACTTACTAAAGTGTTTCGGCAGAGAGTCTTTCCTCCATATATAGTGGGAGAAGTAATGCTGGGATGCCACCATATAAAAGTGTTTCTTTGGTGGTGAATGTCATGATGATGACGATGATCATTGGTATCCTGGCTTGGCTCTTCCTCTTCTTCTCGTCGCGCTTCCTTGCCTCTGTGTCTGTATGTATCTGCTTGTGTGTGTGTATTGAGGGAAAGGGAGAGTGAGTGAACACATACCACCCAGAGAATTTTCACATTTGATTTACTGCACTTTGTCTTATTATCTACACATTTCTGTTGGCTAAAACTTCAGCAACGAATTTCCCTCCGCAATAAATCATTTCTCTTGAGATGAAGAGCAGCAGACATAGGTTCACAGAGGAGAGGAAAGCAAGATGGGGTAAAACGGAAGCAGCAACAGTACCACCATGCATACAAACCGACACCAGAAAAAAAATATTACCAGACACTCACTTTCTGCTCTCATAATTTGGAACAAGCTTACAGAGATACAAGTGCAGAGACCAAAAAGGAGAAAGAAAAATCCCATGAAAAATTCTCTCTTCTTATGTACCGTTTACTGATACCATGTAGGCGGAGAAAAACGAACAAAATACATATTTTATTATTATTATTTGTTTGAGATTCTACTTTACAAAAATAATTTGTACGATCATGATCGTTTATATACACGAAACCTTAAAGTTTTTGGTAGTCCATAAGAATGGCAGAATAAAAATGAGAGTGAAAAAAACCTTCATATTTTTCCTCCCTCGTGGAAGGAATTTTTTATATTTTTTTCATTCCTTTTCTACAAGAAAAAAAGAGAAAAAGCTTACTCCTACGGACAAACTAATAATAGGCAAGAGTCTGTAAAAAGGTAGATGAATGAGTGGATATTCAATGGGAAAGGAGAAAAGAGGCAATGAAAGCGTGTCGGCACATACCGTTGTGGTCCTGCAGAAAAAAGCGGAATCACCATCATCATCACTTTCCTTTTCTCGACTCACAGCTTTTTAAGTATCTTTTGTGGTATTTCGGTGCGCCGACTTCAAGTTGGCTACCTGGCAAAATATCATCATGAAAAGACATTATTATATTATTATTATTATATTTTATTTTGGAACTGTTCCGCCAAACTACTGAGAAGAGCATCATCATCATCGCCATCATGAACACCAACAATGTGGCTTCTCCGTGTGCACACACACACACACTAGCACATTCCAATTGTTTTGATCATTCTAAGCACGGCTCACCAACTTATACTAACTATATTGCGTATTAGTTTAGCAAACGCAGCGAGAACGTGTATACTTAGACACATTCAGCAATACTGCCAGGCTCCAGGAAGCAAAAAACTCTGCAATGATGATAGCGGTAGTGCCAACATCCAAAATATTATAGTAAGTTGCTGAAAGAGAAAGCAGAGAGGAAAAATGTAATAACACTTTTCATTTCATTAGTAGTATTCGTGTCTTGCGTCTGTTTTATTTTTATTCCTTTCCAATATTAACACCTTCACTTCGCTTTGCTCCTCCAAGGGGTCATTGCACTAACCTTCGTCACTTATTTTGACTAGCGTCATTTCGCGATTGCCATTAATCAGTGATTGGTTAGGCCTACTTTTTGTGAAGTCAGTTTGAAGCTGTAACCTATTAGGGTTGAAGATGAACTGCGATTACAAGTGGGGAAAATACAATATATGACGGGAAATTCTAGTTTATTTTAGTGCGAGATATATATGTTTATGCTTATATGTATGTGGAAGACATAAAATAGCATCTTACCCTGTACTAATGTTTGAACGGAATTGTAGGAAATTAAGAAAGAAGCTGGAAGGAAAGTGAGTTAGAGCGAGATGTACTCATTTCTCGAACACTACTCATTCTTCTTATTTTTATTGTGTATAGTAATATACCTACAGCTAAATAATCTTTAGTACACATCCAAGGCAGCTAGTTGTATCAAACAATTGCTAAAGTGAAATTAGGCGTTTCGCATGTAGGTCCCTATTTTTAGATGGACGAGGATTAGGTACATCAATATTTTAGAGAAAGCATAAATAAATCAAAAACTTGTCTCTCCATATGAGTGTGTTTGCGTACGTCTTTGTGCAAGTATATATAGATTCATCCGATGATGATGGAGTCTAAACCTCCTCCTTCAACACAGTATTCCTCTTATTTCTTTTCTCTCTTACTGTCTGTTTAGGAATAATTTAATGATGAAAAACACCACACCACCAGCAGCATCACGCCTGGAATAATTTTATTATCCACACTTTGCTGTCTCCTCTACCAAGTTCCTGAGACAACTTTTTTTTTGTTTTCGTAATAATCAAGTAGAAGTTGGAATAAAATTTTGAGCTACGGGCAAGTTGTTGCGTATGTTTATGTTGGCTGGTTGTGGGAAAAACCATGTGATGTCGAGTATGACAAAAAAAGATGAAAATTTACGTTATTAATGTTACGTTTTCCGACTAATGAATCTATGCATATCCCATAAGGACGTATTTAGATGTAATTAAAACTGCTCAAAACTATGCTAAAATAGTTTTTGAGTGAACAGCTCGACTCTGCTAAACACATTAACTAAATATCCGGAAGAAAGTGGGAAAGTTGCTCAAGTGTAATTATAATCACTGGGGTTATTAGTAAACAACAACAACAAAAAATGATTTCAAGCTTAAACTTAAGATATTAAAATAGAAGAAATTATATGGATGAAAAGCAAAAGCAAATGCGTAAGTATATTTAAATAGTATTCATGTGTGTACATGGTCCGTAGAAAAAATCTTGAGGGAATGTATTTTGAAACCAAAATTTAAGCACAATTTGAAACAAACTCTGTTTAAAATGTTTGTTTGCTTTTTTTATAAATCGCAAAAAGTTTTTCTACAAAAGTACACACTTTCAGCTTTTTTTCAAAAAAGTTGAAAGGGATGAGCTAGTTAGATGTACAACATGTTGCAGATTGAGTACTGTGAAAGTATCATGATACAGTGCTTCAAACATGCTATCTTTCTGCTTATTTTTTCTTTGCTTTAGATGTACATTATTTTAGCCAGTACTTGTGGGTTTTGGTACGTCACTACTCACTGTGGATTTTCTTTGAGGCTCCAGCTTGTTTTAGTTCAGACTTATATGAAGATGGATGCCTTGCTATATTCTTGAAGTAATAAAGCAAAGGAAAAAAAGTTGCAATCTTTGTTATCGATTTTTTCATTTTGTTTATTTTTTAGATGAGAAAGGAATAAAAGAGAAAACATGTGAAAAATTCTCTGTAGCCACACAATTTTTGAGTACCTTTGGAGTGCTCGCACTTTGTGGCCGTGGGCATATAATACATGATGATGATGATGATGGTTTCGTGAGAAAATCTCATTGATCGATGTGAAATGCTTTTACATTTACATATTTGTACATGTTTGTATGGGTAGATTGTAAAACCCATTTTGCACGGTTAGGTCCAGCTACCCAGAATCTAGATTTTTTATTTGCTAACCAGAAATAAACATTCACAGTCATAAAGTCATAAACTATTAATAATATATCTTTTCCGAACTAGGTGAAGAGTGCGTTGAAACAAGTTGGGTTAGTTCCCATTACTGTGAAATGATAAATTACTAATATATCTTGATTTTGGTCTACAGATGCAAACAAAACAGTTACATTTTAGAATAATTAGATGCAAACAAAACACTGTCACATTTTAGAATAACTACTGTGCTGTGCGTTTGCGGAGCATTAATTAAAGAGCGTAGAGGGAGAAAAACTATGAGTTGTGCAAACAATAGCTAATTGTAATTGTGTTTTGAAACGCTTTAGCCTAAAGAGAAAACGGGTAAAAGTATTTAAACTTGCTAATATGAACATTGTTTTTGTTTTGTTTTCACAGGAGTTCCCACCCCGATGGTTCAGTGGTACCTGAATGATGAGTTGGTTGACTCGTCATACCACGTTAAAAACGAAAAAGAAGTGATAAATCATATTCCTGTGTCAAATATACAAAGGAGTCACCATCGAGCAAGCCTGTCATGCAGGGCATCCAATACACTTCTTGTTCCTCCTGTTACAAAGACTGTTTACTTTGAAATAAATTGTAAGTAAAACATCTTCTCCTACAAGGATTTCATGAGTAGAGCCAATAATTTGATTAGAGATTAACTAAATGAATATGTCAGGAGGGAAGATGGACAGATTTCAACATGTGCATGAAAACTTTCGCTTTTCCTTAATGAGATTTGACACCATATTTATTCATACGCTTCCAGCGTGTGCGAATGCAAAAATGACTGGCATTAGGGAAACATCTGTTGCATAATCTCGGAGGAGTTTTAACAAAATTAAAGTTTCCCTCACATCACATCTTATTCAATGAACATTCTCAATATAATGAAGATACTTACTAAGGAATAAGCTGTTGTACTGTCTGCAGACTTCCTCTGGCATTTCATGCTCCTGTTAAGTAAATAATTTAACTATCATTATTATTTTGTATTCCAGTGCGTCCTTTATCGGTGTCAATCCCAATTAAACACCGAAACCCCCAACTTACTGCAGAAACCCAGTATGAAATAAAATGCGAGTCTTGGGGCTCGCACCCTCCTCCTGTGATGACTTGGTGGTTGGATGGAAGAGAAGAAAAAGGAGCGGCAATTGAGGTAAGAACATTTCAATGAATGGAAAATACTCTCACTTTTGTTCAAGGAACGGTTGCCCTTATGCAATCCCAAGTTGAAGACGTTAGGTTTATATGTTATACAACTGACTCCGGAAAATCAATACTAACCTACCACCAGCATTGAAGCAATGCTAGCATTTGGAGGACTCATAATATTTTATAGGTTGAAGCTGCATTGCTGTATTAAGACTTTGAAAGCACTTCTATAAGTTACTAAACAAATAAAATTTACTTTATAGCCAGAAAATAAAAGCATCGCAACAAAATTATGAGATCCGGCAGTCAAAGAAAGTTTTCTCGTATAAAATTGACCTTGAGACTTTTGCAAAGAAGACGGAGAAGAAAAGAAGTAAAAAGAAAGATTCAAATGCAAATATTTATTTAATTTGAAAGTAGGGCAGAGTTCTTTGAAAAGAATTAAAAATAAACAAGTGTTTCCTGCAGAGGCTATTATACAAAAATACCATTACTAATGCACAATACCTTTTGCGAACGTGCATTTTGTATGAGCGTGTAGCTATACAGGTGGCATACCCTAAACTAATGCAAATATGTACCTACCTGTGCTCCATTTGCGACAAAAAAAAGTGAATGAAAATTGCCTTCGTCATTTATTCTGTTTTATCCTAAAAGCAATCTGTTACAGCATAGCACTGCACAAACAGCTATCTTAATGGTCATGTTATTGTGGACAAGAAGTGGTGAAAAGTGAAGTTGTCGTACTCTCTTACATACGGTTAATGTGAATGGTGAATGGGAAAAGTACCTTGGAAAAAATAAACACAGTTTTTTATATTGTTTCATGTCACTGTATTCAGATGTTCCCTGTTTACCTCACATCTTTTTTGAAAGCTATTTGAACAAGGAGAAAGTTATTAAAATGCTTTTCACTTTTATTTTATTATCTCCCTCGTGAACAAGTTTATAAAAGCGCATATGTATATACTTCATATCCCTCACTTATGCTTTTAGTGTATTTGAATTTCTTTTGAGACTATAATATTCCCAAAGAATACTGCCAGTTTTGTTGATACGCAAACATTCCCATATACTCTATCACAAAAACCCTCTCTGTTCATGTTGCTCTCAATACAAAATGCTTGATATAAGTTCTATTTTTATTTTCCATGCATATTTGTACTATTCTTATTGCATCGCCATTGAGAAATTTTTGAAGACAGCGAAAGAAACTGCACCGCATTCATTCCCCTTGTACTTCCGTGCATTGTAGGCTTGGACTTGTGTGCACAGAGTACAACAATGTTCTCCAATATAATGTAATTTGAAGACAATACAGATATTACATTGTCTTTTTTAAGGCTCTCAACAACAAGAATGTACCACAAATATGCCAGAGTGAATAGTCTTCGTCTCTCCACGTAAAAGAGGAGAATAGACTAGTGTGTTTGCGTAGTAGATGGGCAAGTGGTTTCTCTCTTTTTGGATGAGACGACGATACCAGTTGTGCAATTCTAGCTTGATTGCAATTTCTTCTTTTCAGCTGTCTTTCTCTTTTCTTCCTTTCTCTTCCCCTTCCACTTCCTTGAAAAAAGGAGAGAAAAGAGAAAATGGGAAGAAGAAAGGGCTTTTGTTGGCCCAGATTAATTTGGCGAGGCCAATTCGGAAAAGAGTGAAAGGGAGACATGCTGGTTGTCTTGTTGCTTTTTTCTTTACTATTGCACTACCAGGAATTCGGTATAATTGTATTATTAAGAGTGCCTGCCTGCATGGCTGCAAATGTACATATCTATGCATTGACTGTTAGGGCTGATGGTATTGCTGGTGATGATGATGATGTTAGTAACGATGAAGGACGTGTATTTACTTATTATGCTAGTTTTTCTATCTGTTATTGCCAAGTTGTTTGCTCTGTGCTGACAGAATTTAGCAGTTCTTCGTTGTATAAAAAAAAGTTTGTTCCTACTGTGAGCAGCGACACGAGAACTGAAAAAAGTGAAGACGCGCAACTGGATAGACGGTTTTTTGCCTGCTGGTGTTGTTATTGCTGTTACTACACTTGCTTTGATTTCAATGGAAAAAAATGTTACCAGCATGTGCATCCCTCTGCTTTTCCCATCATCAAGTCAATCTGATTTCAAGTCAAGTTTTTCCTTATGTGCATAATATTTATGTGTGTATATCTATAATAATATGTGGTGCCTGTTTCCTGTGATTAGCTTCTTATGTGAAATGTACTAGTAGCAAATAAGAGTCGATAAGCTACTGTTATATTGCATTTTCTTATAATAATCGCATGTAGACCGGATGATTGTAATGCTAGTCGTTGGTGCTCACTATAGGATGCTTTATTATTACAAGTATATACGCGCATGAAAGAAATAAGACACATTTTGCTGAGTTCAGAGTACTACTTTCACGGTGAATACCTAGAATAGGAAATACAAAATGACTGCAACAGTGGTCGTTGTGACAAGCCAGCATACTTTCACTCACTCTCTTTCATGTTTCTAGTGCTTCCCATTGAGTCAACTTTGTATTCAGAGAGTATATAGCAGAAAATAGCGACACAGCAGTAGTGGCAATAGTAATTCCATTGTTGTTGGTGATGTTGTTACTTTCCGCTGTTGCATGCTTGATGCTGTTGTTGTTGTGCAAGTTATGTTGTATAGCTGGCCTTTTATTATTTGTTGGACTATTCCAACATTAGAAAATATTCTCGTTTAGTACACTCTGTGCTCCTCCATTTTAGCTTCTATTGCTTTTAGTCCGGCGGCACTCCAATCCAATCGAGAGTGAATTTTGCCTTTCGACAAAATCATCCAACTAGCATTTTATTCGCTTTTGTGTGTGTATTGATTGTTGTACGTACCTGAGTCTACGCGTACACTACGCATGTTGATGTACAAATCCATCCGCATTCTCAGCAGTTTAAATTGATTCGTGGAAATCGATGAACTCACTTGATGAGGAATTCATTGCAGCATGGACTTAAAAGAACTGCCCTTCACTCACAAATCAGGGAGAATTCGATTATGTTTCCTCACAAGTTCAACACAGTTTAATGGTTGGTTGCGCCCAAATTAGACCTTCTAGCAATGATAAAGCGTGGAACTGCTTTAGTCCTCTGTAAACACATAAATCTTTGTCCATGAAAATGTATTATGGAAACCCGTATATACGTTACTGACTGTAATACTGACAGTAAAAAATAAGGAGAGTTAAAAAAAGAAGGATTGTTTCCTCAAGAAAACTCCATAATGCATAATATTTGAGTTGCCCTCGTGCTCTGTTGTTCCTTCTCAAACTGTTCAACGATCCTGACCTTCCTTCGCGTATGCTTTGTGTATCCGTTACTCTCTAATAACAATATAATACTGGCATGAAAACCAATAAGAAAGCATTGATGCATATGGCAAGGTCATAATAAGGATGTAACGGATTTTTTTTCATTGCCGTGAATATTACCATTTTTATTGTAATAGGCAGTCTAGGAAAAGGATAATATTATGAACCTTGCCTTTCCTCTACAATCAAAATGGGTTCGATTTTTCGTGGAAAATGTATTGAAGCAGAGAATACTTCGTCTTTGACTAATATCACTCCTACCCTATAGCCTATTTAGCATGCAACTCATGCAGCTTAAAATCCTACATTCAGCAGTGCAGCTGAGGGAAAGTATTACGACAATGACGACGGGGAAAGCTCTTGAGCTTTTCCATTTTCAACGTAAAGTAGACAGATAGGAACCTATGTCATTATATCATTTTAAGGTCTCTCGCTCTCTCTTTCATCAATGCTACTACAGCTTATATTACGCGTAAAGCAATAATGTACTATGTGGAGACAACAATACACGCAGTATGTCCCAAGTCTCAGGAGCGTTTCTGGCGAAAATGGAGTTGGGCATGTATTTTTCTATGACTTTTTGTTGAGCTGGCAGAATTCATCTTCCAGAAGAATGATTTTGAATAAATAACAATTAGAATTGTCCCATTCCTCATCTCGTGATGTTCAATGTATCTGACAGATTTTCCATTTTGAATACACAATCACCAGCTCGTGATCTTTCATAAATTGTGAAAAAGCGAGTGGATGAGTGAAAGATGGATAAAGCATATATCCGCTTTCTCGTTACTCGAGCATAGTCTCGATGGCTTCAAGTTACTTGAACGAAACGGTGAGAATTGCTCGTTATTGTCATCCTCTAAATAGAATATACGAATAATGGGCAGATTTTCTAAAGGGATTGTAATCTAGGCTAGGAATAATCATCCTGAATAATGTTCATTGTCATAAATGGATAAAATTCACATACAAATATAGGTATTACGTTGAAGGCTGGTAAACTGAAAACGATAACCTGGTGAACATTATGGATAGCGATGTACTGATAGGATGTTAAAATATTGCGTGCACGATTTGGTAATAATTTTGAAGATCCTTACTTTATCCACTTTTGTATTCCACTGTGCGTACTAAGGATCATTTCTGCAATTGTAATGGTGTTTTGTTCTTGTAATGAAAAATATTGATTAATCTTTCTCGACAAAATATGTTAAAAAGGCGTATAACATCTTTTCTTTTCTCTATGAAAGTTCTTGTACTCCAATAATGAAAACCCGTTTTGGCAACTGAAAAGGTAGCTTCAATTCTGCTCGTTTGAATAGTGACAAAAACGAAACCAATTTACCTTGGAATAATAACAGGGCCAGGAGTCACATTTGTCATAGGAAGAAATTTAAAGATATAGGATATCCCCTATGGGAATGGCCACAGTAATTGCTTTATTTCTGTTTGTTGCAAAAAGGACGTATCTACTGTTGAGTAGTTATTCACATAATATTTAGGCATGTGCATCATTTCTCTAACGTGCCGTTTTTCATTCAAGAGGAATACAGCTAGTAAACTTTTTTATGCACACTTTTCCAGTCTGGAAGGATACTAACGGGCAATATTACTGTCAAACAATGAAATAACTCTACAAGGTGGTGTTCCTGGTTTTCGTGGTGAAACATGACTGACTGCTGCGACTTATTTGAAACGCAGTACGTTCATGGTCATGCATCGCCATTGTAGTAAGGCAATGGCTGCTGGCTATACCGCAGGTTTAAATGTGCAATTACAGTAACCGAGAAGGAGAGATAGGATGAGACCATTTTCTAAATATCTGCATGGGTTTCTTTCATACATACTTTTCATCAAGTAGATAAGCATGCACATACTTTTGTTGTTTCATATAAACTGCTTACTGCTGCTGCTTCACGTACGAAAAATACAATCAAGCAAAAACTGAGCCGGCTAAATTGATCTGGGCGAGTAAGTGACTGGTCATGCACATAAAATCTACAACACGCAGTCCATTCTTCTTCAATTCATTCTGATTCGGTTAAAATCCCGAAGCAGGAAAGAATACTCTCGTACAGACACTCACAAGCACACACTCACATTGCTGACAAGAAACGTTATTATTAGTTTCAAAGGTTGTTGCATTGCGGTAGTGCTGGAACGCGGAAAGAAAATGACGACACGATGACTTGACTTTGCTGGATGCGAGCTTTGGTTGCATCGTTTGGGACCCGTGTCTCTCATGCAGAAGTAGTGCTGTTGTGTGTGTATGTGTGCTTGATCAAGTCTTCTCATGAAATTTTAACTGGCTCTCAAATCACTTGCTTGTTTCATTTCTCATCATCGTCATGTCGTCATTCTCCTTTTCTCTATTCACATTGCCGTGCTTCTATTACATCGTCTCCCTCAATTCCATTTCGTTGTTATATCCTCACCAAAACCATTATCAAACCTGAAAAGTCCTACGGACAACTTCTACCGCATTCACTTCGTCTCTCTTTTATATTAGGTGTATTATCATTTGTTTTGCACTAGAAAGCAACGGTCATGTTGTTATGCTGCGGTTTTCTTTGTGTGATAGATTTGCTATTTTCACTCTCTCTCTCTCCGGCATTGCTAACATTGCCACCAATAATAAGTACTATAGATGACTTTGCATATTTTCCGGAAACACACAAAATAACCATGTCTGCAACCACGACAGAAATTCTGTGAAGTCAACAAGCAAACAGGATGGTCAGATGTGTGTACTTGCCTATAAAAATGACAGTGGATGTCCTTTTGTTGAATGCGGAATAGGTGAAGGTTTACGAGAAAGTGATCAGCATAAGCATGTATTATAGACTTTTGAATTTCATAGTTTGCAACCTTGTCCTTATTCATCTACTTTCATATATTTGCCTTTGTAAACTTGTTGTTTGAACAAGCTTCATGCAAAAAAGAAACAAACAGATGGTGAACAGCCTTTTTCACTTTTGGCTGGTCCATCTAATGGTTGCTTTCCATTTTTAAGGAAAGAGAAAATAATGTTGAATATTTGGCTTGGCATATATACAGTCTCAAAAACATGAGTACATTAATGTGAGGACAACGACGTGCATGTCCTCAATAGAATTTGATGGAGTCACGACATATATGGGATTCCACCACACAACTCATAGCTTAAGGCTTGCTTGGTGCCGGTAGCACATTCCAGCATTTCCTTTTTATGTACAGTCATACCACACAGAGATACAAGCGGAACGATGACATTCTAAAAATTTATGGTGTGTACTGCTCTCGCTTTTAGTCAGTCAGTAGCCGGGCATCAAAGATAGAGCAATGTGTAATTTTCCTAAAATTTTATGCGATACATACACGAATAAAGTGGATTTACCACTTTCACCAGAAAACCATTTTTGTATAAGAGGAAAAGTGAGGATAGCGGGAAAAAGCGGTTTATTCATCCTCTTATTGGATTCATGATTCGTAAAAAATCAAAATCGTTTATTTATACTGCGACCCCTAAATTTATTGAAGCAACATGTTCACTTCAAGGCAATACACACTGGGCATACAAATAGGTATATATAGTGTATTTTGCTAGAAGTGCTTTAGAATAAAGTAAATATGCTAGTTTGCTTAGCTCACTACCATAAACTATACAAATAAAAGTTGAATGACAGTAGTGGCAACAACAACAACTCAATGAAATGAAAAGATGAAAGAAAGAGAGATAGAGCCAACGAATGATCAGACATTCATAAAATACGAAGCGGAGAGCTTGATAGCATTCATAAATATCAAGGACCAGATACTAGTAAACAGCCATCGTCATCTCATCAAATGGAATGTATAATCAAACTCATAAGTGATGAAAAGTTGAACTAGATTTTGGGCTTTGATGTTTTTCAATGCATTTTTAGTGGTTTTCACTGGATGCTAGTGATGATTTTGACAATGATGACGTTTCAGATATAAAATGCATTTTTATTCGCTCATTTACTTTCTGTCTGTGAACGGCTAAGCTATGGGCTATACAAGAAAGGAAAAACACTTCCATGAATTGGGAAATTATGTGGCGAAATCAAGTGTTCTATTCATCTTTCTATTCATAAGCTATTTGCGTGTGTGCTGATTTTGTTACGATTATAATTTACCATTCAGGATCAACTTTTTATTCACCTTTTCTCTAACGATCAACATATTTCATCGGCTCCTTTATTTCTCCGTTGGTGCTTTACCGATATTACTTTGTTTGAATGCCACCGTCATAATGTTTACTTTCATTTGCTCCCTGTTCCCTCCTGTGCACATATTACTTTGATTTATAAGTGTAATAAGCATGATATTAGTATTAGTGTGACTTAAACCTACAGTTTGTGTAGAATACACATCCGGAGATGGCAACTTTCTCTACTCTTTAAGCACTAAAATTCTCTCCTTTCCTTTATAAAATGGGATAAAAAGACAGGTTTATATAGGTCTCCCCAACTTCCTGTGTACTTATATGCACGTCCCTACTTAAGGAGACGTGAATGACTTCTTTAGTTTGAAATAACACAGTAGCAAGAAGAAAATGAAAGGAAAAAGAGAAAAAAACTTTTTTCTCTCTTTTACCGCAATAAAAACGCAAAAGAAAAGTGCGTTTTCTTTCCTATCCTCCTCCTTTCTTCATCTTCTACAGAATAACGACAGTGTTTGTAGCAGAGGAACTAATGTAATTGCCCACTACTGTTTCCATTCATCGTCGTTCATAGCAGCCTGCTTCTACTGGCCTGCTCATTCAGGGAAAAGCAGACAGACAGATACATACATTCTTTCACTTCACTACTGAGAAAAACAAGTGCTCAGTAGGCTAGTAGGCAAGTTACCAATCTATTTGGTGGTATATGTGTGAACCATCCACAGCAAACTACTACCAGAGCAATTCTAATAGTAGAAAAAAGTAACGAAGCAAGTCGTAACTGAATTATTTAGTTGTAAAGTTAGCCAGCTGTATAATTTCACAGCGAGGTAAAAAGAAGGAGTGGTCGTGAAAAGAAGAATGTGCGTATATATCAAAACACACGCATGGATGTACATATCCCGGCTTGGTATATGTGTTCCTTTTAAATAGTAATATAAAATTTAACAAATACGAGTCGGGATGTGGGAAAATACATGTGTTTGTGGCCGTCTGTTCTTATTGCCGCAAAGTAATAAAAATATGCTTGATTACACATTACACAACAGCTATATCACGCATTCATACAATAAACTGGAGGCAAAACTACAGACATAAATGAGTTGCGATGAAAAAATAAGTAAAAGTGTAAATGTAAAGTAAAACAACTTCTGCTCGTGAGAAACTAGTGCCCTTTCCTTTTATGTTGTTTGGTTTTCATGATCGGTCCTCCGTTGTCGTTTGTATATGTGTTCTCAATCATAATCATAGTCATAATATATTTGCCTTGTAAGAAAATGCTTTAAATATTTATGGATGATAAAGGAAGAATAATGAGTAAGAAAAACAGGAATCTGATTCATTTGACATTTGTCTGTAATATTTATGCATAATGTATACTTTCACTGTGTAACATATTTTATAACCCTATTTTACTTCTTTCAGGAGTCCAGAGGCAGTAACAACTCCGTTTCAAGACTCTTTTTCACACCAAACGCTTCAGTTGATGGACAGGTGCTGACATGTCGAGCAGAAAATCCTAGTGTTACAGCTGGTGCGATGGAAGACTCGTGGCGTCTTCGCGTTGTTTGTAAGTAAACTAGTTCTTAGTCTATAACGTATTCCTTGCCCGGAATTTCTTCATATTGCCTCCATCGTGCTTTCTCCTTTCTTGCTATAAAATGCCCTTTCTCGTTCTAACAAGTATGAATGTTCATTGAACAACAGTAGAAAATGTGCAGCAAGCGCGTAATCAACCAACAACCATGTTTTATAGCTCAAGTAACTATTGTATTTATAATATAATAATAAGTAATATTACCTCTAGGTATATTGGTTTAGTATTAGGTATCTGTTCAGCGGTATAGATCTCAATTGTTAGTGCAATGATGATTACGGCAGGGTTGATGATGACGATGACTCAGTCTGAAAATGTGACAGAAATATCCTCTTTTACTGATGATAATGGTCAAAAATACGATCTACTCAATTACAGCTTTCATTTTACGATCCTGTGTTATCTATTGCTCTGTCGGCCATAAAAACGTGGGCTCACTCTACTTTCTAGTACCCGTTTTTCTCAATTCGACTACAGTTCCTGCTGATGGTATGATGTGTGTTTGTGCACGTCTATTAAATGAAATGAGATGGTATCGTCGTCGTCATCCTTGCTGCTGCTTAGGTTTCAGCTGCAGGATTATATGTTGCTGATGATGGTGGGGAGGATGATGATGACGATATGATGGTCTCCCCGTCACGGTTGATGATAGGAACGTGTGTGATATTATTGGTGGCTGGTTGCTGCTAGTACGAGCTATATACTGCCATGCATGATCATGATCCTGATATGAAATGTATTTACATCACATTCCAATTATGAATTCTCTTGTAGCGTCATCAACGTGACCGTCTAAGCTCTAACTCACATTTATGGCTTCTCAGTAGAAGCCTCCACCCTTTTGTTTGATAGATATTCTAGAAAAATTAAAAGTGAGAAAAATAATAACACGCATAAAATGTGAAGTTTGGCCAAAAAATACAATTGAAAATTTACAATTTGTAAAACATTGAATGCGTGCGTGAGTGCGTAGAATATATCAAGAACTACAATCACATAAATCAAGATCTAAATGTACAATTAATTGAAAACATATAATGTCAACAAACAAAATAAAAAACTAATATCTTTAGTAATTACAGTATCCCACAGCTTGAAATCAAGTTTGCGGTAAGAAAGTTTGCAAGTCCATGTTAGGATTTTTTGTGTTTGAAAGTACCGAGTTGGAGAAAACACATGAAAGCGTGTGTTTTAAAAAAGCTCTCATAGTATAACGTGGTGTGCCACTTTTACTGAAGACTATATTCTCTCTAATTATTTATCTTGTTTGCTCGTTTATGCATCAAACAACTAATAAACTGTGTCATTGAAATGCAAATAATAATAATAAGTAGTGCAAATTTTAACGAGAGGCAAATATATAAATGTAAAGGCAAACATTGCAATTTGCACTTGATAATTCTAGTTGGCTTATATCATATTAAGGTATTAGCAGAAAAATATGATGGAGGACTGAGCCCGACTGAAAGGAGGAAACGCTGGAGTGTTTGCTGGTCTTGATAGAAAATCAATTCAAAGGACTTTCGTTCTCCCATGCATGTTTACATTCACTGGCTTTTGATAAGCAAACATTCTATGTATTTACTTTGATGCTTTCACCACATTTTGTTAGATGACATGCCTATTACACAGCCCATTGTATATAATATGCTGTGCAAGCTATATATGGAAACTTGGACTGGTGAATTTGCTGTGTGTCAGTTGCATGAAAGAGTCACCTTAAAAATTTAATATTTAGCTCATAAGAAAACCTGTTAAGAATTTTGTCCCACTTCACAAGAATTGAATCGACTATATATCGAGATCAATAGCGTTACGGTAAAGTAGACTTGTACTACGACGACTATGCAGTGACCAATTTTTTGGGAAAGTCTGGAGCAAAATATGTAATGGACCAGAGGTAGTTTATGGGCTACGACTATTTCTACAGCCAACGGAAAAGGGTCGCTTCTGCAGTCGGGATGTCATGCTTGAATGAGGTCTTGTACTAGCAAAATCGTAACTCGTGACTGACTGAGCAAATCACCAGCAACATCATGATTCAGTGAAGCTTGGTAAAAAATCAATAAAAATGATTTTATGCCAAAAGTTTAACAGTAAAAAGGGTCACATTCAGAAATCATTGGTAAAAGTAAGTCGTGTGTAAGAACGCACCAAGAAATAATAATAAACACACATTAAACCTATATGTGAAAAAGACAGTGCAAGTCAAGCGGAAACGGTCAACAATTCAGGGCATGCTTTCCACAAGAAAGGCTTGGGATACAGTAACACGCAGTTCAGTCAACTCTTTTGTCTTCTCTTCTGGTCTAATAAAAAATCTTGATCATATCATATTTAATATAGAAGCATATAGCATCTAGCGATTCAATGAACAACATCCTCTGATTCAAGCGTTTTTGCTACTCCTCCAAAATTATACTCATAAAGTCATAAAAAATAGTAAAAACGAGCGCAAGAAGAAGAGAGAAAATCTGAAAATATTATGAGGAAAAGTGTTCACAAGGGAAATTGGTTGAAAAATTGGGAACTCTCAGGATATCGTATGTGTATGAGACGCGCACAGGTAACGATATTTCATTTAATATTCCAGTTTTGTATCTACACCTCCCTTCGTTTTTGGCAGTGCCAAACAACGCCAAAAGCAGCAAACAGACGGGCGGGTACCATGCAGTTTTACTGACATATATTTTCCACGAGGCAAGGAAAGATGAGAGCAGAGGATGGGCATTTATCTATAGTTGTAGCGGTGGTAGTATAAAACTCATAATAGTACCTAGATAATATTCCATACGTAATATAATGCGTGCCTATCAACCCTAACATTTTGAAAAAATGCCATCTCCTAGCTGGCAGTATTATAAGTTGCTCAAGTTACACTGCAAAAGAATAAGAAAAGTAGTTGGAGTCAGTCAGTGGCACAATATGTGAGGCAAAATGAAAAACATGTTTGTGTTAGTAGCAATATGGAAGATTATGGAAGGATGGAGTATCTTCTCGTCGTGTTCCGTTCTCTCAAGCATACTATTTCTTAGATGTCTATATGAGATTGTTCCTCTGTAATATGATGTATGCAATGCTGTCGCCTCATAAATACATAATATGTGGTCGTTACTCCCTTTCAGAATAAGTTGTTGATATAAAGTGATAAAATATATGGGTGAAAGCAGCACGAGTCGAAGCAAAAAGAAGAGACACAAGTTCAAATTATTTGGCAAGTTGGACAAAAAGTCTCACTGCTTCTTTCTCGTCTTTATTCAGTAATAATAGTTGGTAGTTTGAAGGTCTGCCTATGTAATCTCTTCTACTCACACAATATTGGATTCTGTATATATAGGTACGTGGAATTCTTTATAAAGTGTGCTGAAATATATTATGCTCACTTTCTCCCTCACTCTCTCTGTTGGGGTTAATGAGTCGTTAGAAAGTTTTAATTGGTAGCACTCGCTTGAATGGGATCCTATCCATCCCTGTTCTATTATTATCTCTTTTTAGTGCCATTAACAGCTTCTATGAGAGCGGCATGAGCATATTTATGCAGACTTTTGCCAAAGATAACTGAAACTGCTACTTCTGTGTGGTCCTTCACATACAAAACCAGTATTTCTCGAACTATTGCATTTCTCAATTCTCTGCAACACCAGAGTCAAGTTCAAACAGATGAAACTATACAAAGACTCGAGCCAATCGCGATTTAAAACATACATGAAGCATTCATCCTCCCTTTTCTTCATCAGCAAAATCTAATAGACTATCATTTTAATCCAAAATGTATTCATGTGCCTCAAATAAACAGAGTGTGAAATTCATAGCTATATCATTAACGCAAGCACAGAATAAAAAGCGATAGAGACACATGGTACGGATTACTTCAACCTATCAATGTGCCACTTTTCAAACTTCATTATCATTTACTAATCATCATCAACTACACTTTCATCGCACACTTTTCATATTTTTTATTTGCAGTTTGTCAATGTGGCGTAATCCAAGGACATGGTATGATAAATTTTGTCTTATGACTATACTACCTTACACGTGATTAAAACAGGAGTTAGGCAGACATAAAGTGAAAGTAATATGCGAGCACATAATATTAAAAATGTTTTCAAAAGAACCCAGAAGTTGCAAATTTTTGCACTTTTATGATTTCATTTTAATACAGTATCACGTGAGCTCATACTTTCCATGTTTTATACTGAGGATTTTCAGTGAATTCATAAAAGTTTTCAAGATTTATCTTTTTCTTTACAATAAACCAACTTTTCTTCCAAAGGTGACAGATGAACGTAGTTGGTGTTATAATATGCACTTGTATTTTACTCCTACTCCAATCGCACCTTGTTATAATGGTATGCATTTTTCAAGAAAATGAAAATGTTTTCCAATCTTGATGAGATAATACAGTTATTTCTTTGCAAAGTTTTTTAATGAAACTGCTCAAATTCCAGCATTCTTATCAACCTTCCTTGATAAAATCAAATATTCGAACAAATCATCCTTTTTTAGCGTGGAGTGTATCAGCATCCCATTCGGTATATCACAACTATCCAAAGATTTATAGTTAACTAACTGGCAATATTTAATGATCAATATACCAATATACCATTTTTACAATATTACATAGAGCAAAATAAAATATTTATGTGCCGAAGTCAATCTTGCATTAGCCAGTTAGTATTATTACATTTATTTCATATTTTGATGAAAATTCCGCCTTACAAATGGTATCTAGTGTCTACTACTTTTACCGAGCAATGCCCCTTAATGATGAGTGACTGATCGAAGTGGAGGGAAACTATAAACTATGCACGTACTTACAGGGAATAGTTTTCAGGCTTGTGAATGTTCATGAATGATATGTTCAGAGTTCTGACCTTCTTATAGTTTTTCGGCTACCGTTGAGCGTTACTGACAGCTATTGTAGTAGACAAGTGTGATCATGCCAAACTAAAATAAAATTGTACACGATGAATACAGTGATTATAAGGAAGGAGCTAGAGAATGAATCAATATCAATAATATGGCACCGTGTCTGTGCTGTGCGTAAGGTACGCATTATTAGCTATCTATCATCACCAAACTTAAATAAAAAAGAACAAGAGAAAAAAAAAGTTTCCTGATGAAATTGCCTGTCTGTCTATAACCGTCATCATCAGAGTCATATTATGTAGTTTCACCCACAAAAGAACTTCACTTTTGACTTTTGGGCAAAGGGAACAAAATTTGAGCATAAAGCATGAAACAGACGTTGTACTACTTCGTGCATAGGTAAGAGTTTCCACCAGTTCATTTCACTGAAGTTTTGGGTGAATTGATTTACGTCTGGCAACGTTCCCTATAAAACTGTCTTGTCTCTTCCCTTTATGTGTCTACAAAAGAAAAGGAATTGTATTTATGTACGATGGACAGGCAGAAAAAACCAACTTTATGCTTGTCTTTAGTTACGATTCTTTCTGCTCCCCGATTCACTGTATTATATTAGTATCATCCTATCATCGTATTCTTTCTTATGTCACAAGTTTAGATGAGACGGGATGATGATTATGATACAATGCACACTGCTTTTGGTACTGTACTCTTTTCTTGGCTATCAATTTTATCTTGCCACTCAAGACTCAAATACAAGCGCATTTGTTATAACTTGTAAAATATAAACACATGAAGTGCACACTTGTCTTTTTCCCTATATCGTAGTATGTTCATATTTCATTGTAATTTTTTTTTGTTTATGTAAGAGATGTCTTATCTGGTAGCAGAAATGATTGCATTGCGTTGTTCTTCCCAAAAATATTTTTTGTCAATGAGCACAAAATAATAGAGAGTGGGCAAATAAGTTACTGAAGTGAATAACAACGTGCCATTTTAAGCCATATCCAAAAAATTGACGTGCTCATAATAGCAAGTGGGAAGTTACAGAAGGAAAATACCTTTACAGGCATTCCTTTCTCTCCATGCATTTTATATAACTACCTATATTATCCCATAACTCAATTCTAGAGTAAAAAATTGGGAACAAAATTATCGCTACATAAGTTTCATATACATACGCTACAAAAATGTATATGCAGTGCAGTTTAAAGAAAAGTGACGATGAGGATGGTGGTAACAGGAACAGAATGATACCAGACCAAGTCAGTGAAATCGTGTGAATTAGGGAAGTTGTGTCCTTGCAAGTAGGAAGGTTCTTAGGTATACCAGCATGTCATGTCGTACGAATGAGATAATATCCAAGGTTTTCATTTTGTGGATTTGTAACAGTGGGAAAAATACTCGCTGTTGCTGGCGGTATTGTCATTGTAAGAGAATGGGGAAAGAAAGTGGTAGATCTGTCATTAGTGGGACGTTATGGCTTTATGACTTTCAGAGATGTTGTGTGCACTGTGTCTGCTATAATTGCATGAATTTGTTTATTAAATAGTAGCAAATTAAACAGCAGGGGAATGAAAAATGTAGCACATCAACTAGGCTATTTGTACAACTAAATTTTATGTTGACTGGCCGTTCTTTAAAAGCCGGAAGTATGCTGATTGAAGACACTGACGATGAGAGTTGTTATTATGATGATTAGAAAATGCAAAAAAGCAAGAGTTTTCAACATACATTGCGAAAGTGCTAACCATGTGTGTACATTGCTGCAATTTAAATTGCAACATGCCTTTTAAAACAAAAGATTCATTAAATTTAGTTATCGTCCATCCACACATTAGAAATAGAGGCTTTTATTGGTTCAGCGTGACATTGGGTCCCGAAAGTTTTTGCTGATTGAGAAACCACATGTCCTTAAAGTGATGTGATATTTGCAATAGTAAGGAAATTGCTACTGACAAAGAGTAAAAATAAGGACTAGAACTTATTTCGCAAGTGGGATCCACTTTCTTCCATTTTCATTCATTCCCATCCACTCATTTTAATTCAAACTCTGTAGCAATCCTCAAAACAGACATGAGTTGAGTAGGTGGCTACATTGCCTCAACAGCCTTCAATGTGACCACATGCGGTATTCGAAATATTGCTTCCTGGCTCCCCACGGTGATGGTTCCAATTGTTACGGTCATTTTCATGCGACGTTTCTTCCCGATCTGGAAACTTTCGCTCTTATCGCTGTTTCGTTTTTTTACTGTACATATCTATCTTCAGTATGGGATTTCCGTTTTGCTGTTTGGTACATATTTTTACGCATATAACTGTGACAATGCCAGAACGAAGACTCCAGATATTGTGATGATGACACATTTGAAATGCTCACCTTAGCATGTTTCAAACACTCCCTATTTATTCCTTTATTGTACAAAATGTATTGTATTGAGAGTTGCGTAATAAGATTTTTCATCATTTTCACAACCTCACTGATGCTCCATATACAGTCTCTTGGTTATTATCTTTTGCACCAGAAACGCTAGGTAGGTTTGTTGGTAAATGTTTTTGCCAACTGTGATGTGCTGTTTGCCGTCTGCATATTTTCTATCCCAGTTCGATTTCCAGTTTGTATGCAAATCATGGCGCACCACACTCCAACTTCAATTTGCTTACCTATTCCATCTCAACCATCAACAAAGGTACCTATCTTCCCAATCAATAAGCAACACACAATCTCGTTGATGACATTGGTCGGATTGAAATTCAATCCTTGTATGCATGGCCAAAAGCATTGTAAAAGTTTAATCTAAAATGAAGCATTTCAAGTGTTCCATCAAACGTACCATGAAAAATCGCTTTCTCAGGATTGCTTCTCGTGCCATACAGCACAGATGTGTGTAAGTGGTGATTGGAAACCATTAAAACGCTTTTGCTCAAAATATTACAACTTTACTTTTAAAGGTAAAAATGCGGGATTTCCGTTTTAAAACTTTTTAAAATTATAATTTTGTTTAAATATATAAACATAATGATAAAACATAATGCTAGTTCCAGGAAAGGCGGAGTTCTAGTTGTTTGAACCGGTGACACACTGCAATGTGAACAAAAATCTCTTTTCATAAATCTGTAAAAGCACAAAATATCTACCTGAATATATCGATTGTATAACATCATGCGAATGAATGAATACATTCATGAAAATAGGACAGCACTACTTTCGACTTTCGTATTATGTCAAAGATACATACACCTCCTATGTGTAAATGTCACTGTGTTGTGTACTCCCGAATTTCTAAAATAAAGAATAGTTTTGAACACGTATAAAGGAAGGAAAAGGGTATTCATCAGAATAAACTGAAAGGGGAATGAAAAGAGAAAAAGCTACGGAGACGGAGACGAGCTAATATGAACGCATCAGTGACTCTATATTTTGAAATACAATTTCCTCCGTCAGTCACACACTT
Organism: Willowsia nigromaculata; assembly: GCA_034700605.1. Lineage (NCBI taxonomy): Eukaryota > Metazoa > Arthropoda > Collembola > Entomobryomorpha > Entomobryidae > Willowsia > Willowsia nigromaculata. Next base: position 30,821 of record JAQIXX010000124.1, on the reverse strand, counting down.
CTGAATGCAGGAAGGAAAGTTTGGTAGCAAATCTGAGAAAAAAAAAATGAAAAACAGGTTATTTTCGGTGATATAAGGTTCTTGGGTTGTTATACCTCTGTGTGTACTGTGTACATAACTTTCTTGCTTTTTATCAAATGCGTGTTCAGAGAAATAGAGGTGTGCATCATGTATGGATAAAAACCTGAGACAAAAGCCCCGAAGAGAAGATTTTTGATCGTTTTTCGTCTCTTCTCAGAATCCAGAGCGTTCCCTCGTATTTTGATGCCAGTGGACTATATTATTGCACACACCCACACGAATGCGCAGCAATTTAAAGCAGAACACAAATATAGGTCGGTAGGGATTGGACCACAACTGCCATCCACAAGGACAGAAAAATACTGCTTTTTGTTGAGAACATACACAGGTATAAAGACAGTAGCGGTGAATTTTTGTATTTATGACAAGAACAAGAAAACACAGGAAGGATCTTCCGTTGACACTTTCTCTTCCTTTTTTGCTCGGCTTTCTCTACTAAATTGTAATATGACGGGTTTCCAAAGGCTTGCTAAATCCGAAACGCCAAAGGAAAAATAATAAAACAACTAGGCTGGTAATATGATCTATATTTTTAGAAAGAATTTGTTGTGTGTCACTTCTTGCGAGTATGATGTCGTATGACATGACCTAAATATTTTTGTAGGTAGCGTTGTACAACCATACGGTACATGGGGTAAAGGGATACAGAGAACTTAAATTATGAATTGTGAACTTGACGGATTTACGACTGTGTTGCTTCACAAGTTTCAAAACCTGGAGGAAGATATTTTTGCTGGAAACGGAAAAAGACGTTATTCATAATTTAACCATAAATGCCGAAACTCTGTGTAAAATGAAAAAAATAAAATCTTTAGGTGAATGTACCTAAATAAATCGTCACGCTTTAGTCTGAACTGATCTACCTCATTTTAAATGCTGTCAAATTTGTAATTCAATATTTCACAATTCTTATTTTTCGATTCAATTAAAAATTCAATTCTACCTGTATAACTAAAGCTTGAAATTTATCAGTGCATTTTTTCGACTAGATTTTTTATATAACTTTTACATGTGTATTTTATTAAATAGAATGAGTGATAATGTATTTTGATCTGTTCAAGCAGTCATAATGTTTATATGGAAAACTGCTTATTTTTACCTACACATTTCCAGGTTATTTTAGGAATATGAATAAACAACAGCTTTAAATTTGTGCTTTAGCGCTACGAAAACACGCATGTGCGCAAAACTAATAGGTAGGAGGACAGTAATTTTATCTCAAGGACTGGGAAAATAGTTTACGTATAACTAAATTTTAGATTTTCATTCATTTCATACTACCAACGCAGTATAAAGTGTAGATAATTTATACTTGGAATGTCTTTATCGTTCTCAAAGGAAACGTTAGCATTTCCGTTATGCTAATGAGAGGAGAGAGATTCTTCGCTGAAATATTAATAGACCATTTTCAAAGACCCATACTGTGCCTACATTCACATCCCCAATCCCCAATCATGTTGTCAAGATTTGATATGTGATAAGATAGTCGAAATTCTACTTTGCAAACGAAGAAGTTTTATCATCCGCAGTTAGTTGTCAATGTCATTAAAAATATCAACAGTATTCATCTAATAAACAGGCACGCTCAGCAAATACCACCCACACTCAGCGCCTATTTTTTTGGTTTGATTGTACGGGAATAACAGAAATCAGCACAAATTTGGAATTCAAGCACACACACAATCTGTTTATGTACAGTATTCACTTGATAATATAACGAACTTGAAAATAACTTCTTTTTTTAAATCACATTTCCCCTCTAAATATATACTAGATATATAAATAAAATACGCAACAACCAATATAGATGATTTAATAGAATTTAATTGAACAAGCATCCTCTTTCCTAGAAATATCTAAACATGTCAAACTTTGAAGTATTCCAAACGACACTTGAGAACTTGAAACCCGAATAAAAATGTTTCTCTAACGTCCTCAGAGTCCCATTAGAAAAAAAATTGTTCCGGATAATAATAAATTGATTTAATGTTTGTTTGAAGAAACGCATTACAATGGTTTGGCATAAAGAATACGAGAAAGCTTGAGCTTCAACAAGTTAAACTTGACAAATAGTAAATGAAATATTGTGCGAACAGAAAAGCAAATGTGTTTGGCAAAAGTGTAGAAAAATCATCATCTTTTCTCATTAACAGAAAAAACATTGTTTTTCCCATGCTTGAAAACCCCGCATAGCACTGTACATAAATACGCACATCGTATTGCGTCACATTCTAGTGAAATCATCTTGTCGACAAGGAAAAACTAAAGCATCAACAGTATAACTTCACATGATCATAGTCGAAGATGAAGTATCAAATCTCATGAACGAGAGATGAAGAATCATCATCAGAAGACAAGTTGAATTAATTAAATTTCTGTTTACTTCCTCTTTTGTTTCTTTAAATTACTTCGCCTTTTATATAAACAGAAGAAGAGGAAAATGGAAAATAGAGATGTGTGTAGAGAAAATTCGATTTGGAATTCGCCTTGTTAAAATGTATTTCACACAAGGGAAAGTTGAGCCATTTGACGAAGAAAGCAGAGAAAGGTGGTTAAATAATATACTTTGATCATCATTACATCGTCATCCCCAGCGTTATACAATATTTCTCTATTGCTATTTCAGGTTGAAAAAACATTCCAGTCTTGTTCGTTCGTTTCGTTCCCACTTCCATTGCCTCTTCTTTTACTCCAGCTTTCAGAAATAATATGCGTGCCATGCCAGTGTCTAGCGCTGCGTTTCCTCCTTGATGTGTGTCTAATGACAGGCAGTAAACAGTATGTGTGTAGAGTCGGCGGTCTAATGGTGACGAGAGCTAGCAGTCTTTGTGTGTACAGTTGTAGTGGGAAAGTCAAAGAACTTTTTTATGTAAAGTGGCTTGCTGTCTTGCAGTACTCTTTCCCTTTCTCTCTCATTCATCGTTAGTGATGTGATGATATTACACATGCATGCATTTCGTGTATAATGAAGAAATACATCGTACACAATATCATCGTCGGAGAAAAAACAGCAAAATATTTATCGTAGAGTTGCATGCAAAATGAAGGTGTGTATATAAGAGAAAGGATGCGTGTGTGAGTGTATGTCTAGGTATTTTTGACGTATTTCTGTATTCGGGAATGAGTAGAGCTAAAAACTTTACTACACACGTTGGCATTCGTGCATGACTAACCCATTCCAGCTCAAAGGAATGCTGTGGTGTCTGCCAGTTTGGTGCCGTGGTGTATTTGCCTACGGAAATTCCGTTCCTCAACAACAATTACAGTGTGTGTTTGCTTTTCTCCTTGTATATATACGCATTTACAATCACTGTATTGGAATGTCTAACCTTCGTTTGTGATGTAAACCTAGTAATACTACTAATGCAAGCTATCATTATGCGAAGAACATTCATTTTCTTTATTTTCGCCTATTTTTTGAAAGATTTTTTTGGGGAACTATGTTGAAGGAAAAATGACAGCGGAGTATGTATCAAGGTCTATCATTTATCCTCTTCGTGATTTGATCCTTCCCTTTCAGTAAAAATAAGAAAAGGAAGACAAGTAAATTCGATTTATTCATTTCTCAGAAACAGAAGTGTATGGGTAATACACTCTTTCGCTATAATGTATATTTACTTATAGACTTTTGAATTTTGCTACAGGAAAACCTCACATTTTCGAGGGAACACTTTACCTTGGAAAGTACGTCGACGTAGAGTACTGCTTAGTTTAGTTGCGGTATAAAGCAGAATTGCAGAGTATTCGGTTTTTTTAAGCTTTAGGTTCTCAGTAGTTGCACTCTGCATCATATTCTTTGTACCAAAATTCAGTTTGGTGTTCCTCTGATTCAGGAAATTTTTTTCCTGTGCATTTACCATGTATCCAAATATCATCTCCGGACCTCAATTTAAATAGAGACAGGAGAAGGGGAAAGAAAACGCAGCGGGTTACTCAAGCGTTTCAGATGGATTTTTAATATAAAGTATAAAAGTTTATTCTCAAGCAACTTTGGAAATAATACAGTAAGGAGAAAGTCTGCTAAAAAGTAAATCAATCGAGTTAACTTGCTAAGAAAAAGGAAGAAAGCGAAGTTTACCAATACATTATTTTCATCATCATCTTTGGAATCATGATCTTTGTCGTTTCATCACAAAATACCTTGGCTGACGGTAGTAATGGTGGAATATAATATTAAATTTGCTTGTAATCAAACTCGATAAAAAGGCTAATCAAAATAAAAGTAAGAAAATAAAAATAAAATATGATATCCAAAGTCACATGCAAAACCCGATTATGCCTTGATGCTTGAAATTATATTTAGCCAATTGCATTCTCAATAAAAGAGATACAATGCCACAAAGAATATGAATGTTTTATTGAGCCAATAGCATCTGTGAACAATAAAAGTAAAATTGATAGAATATTTGCAAGATAAAAGAATGTTTGAAATGAAATGGGAAGGATTTAAATGTGCTTTTCTTTCGAGCTTCACACCGCATTATCTTTGTTATCTTTGGTAAACACATAAATACGTACAAAATGAATACCAAAGAGGCAGAAGGAATTTGTACGTGCATTTTTTGTTTGCTATGTATATCATATTTTAAGTAGTCTTTGGAGAATGAAAGTATGAGAACGTGAAAATATGAAAAACTGTTTTGCTTCTTTCACGAGATGTTTGCAGTTTGTACTGAGAAGGTAAAAGCTGTAAAAAAATATGCAATGAAAATGTATTTTAAGCGTGCACGTGCCACTGCTGTGGTGAGGGAGTAGAGAAAGGGCGTTTTTGATGTTCTTTTTTTTTGGATTCAAAAACCAAACTGCAGTTTGAAAGACGTAGTCTTTTGGTATCAGGAGCACTGTTGATAGATATTTCCGATTCACTGTAGGATCGAAAGCTCCAAAGTAGAATATAAAGGGGAAGAAATATGTTTGGAGTTACGCATAATATGAAATCTAAAGGCATTCAGAAAGTTCAACAGGAAATTGTGAAATGGCTTACAAAGCAGGAAGGTCATTCGATTTGTAAATTCATAAATATCTCAATTCTATCACTGCAGCAAAAGCGCTTAAAGACTCAAAACTCCAGCTTATCTAAAAGTGATGTACATAGGATTAGTATTATGGAATATCAATATCGAATGTAGCTGCTTCAAAATTTACAATAAAACTGATCGATCATTCATAGAATATAAACTGGCATATCATATACTTCAGGTGTAGAAATGAATAGTATGCATATTATGTGCTAGCGATTTAGTAGCTTCACACACAACATGCTTTAAAAGTTGAGTTTGTGTAGAATTAATTAATGACTACGTATTAGTATATGCAACTGCATTTAAGAACATCTTCATACAAATTAAGGACATGATTTTTCTCTTTCATCATTATCTCCGGAACTCTATTATGACAGTGTAGTTTTGACTAGCGAAAATTATATTTCTCTAAATAAATATGACATGTGAGTTTAAATGACGTTTTTAAAATTTCGCAAAAGGCTTCATCATCTTCACTTCTTTCCGGGTTATTCGTTCATAGTGTATAGAAAGTGCACTTTCTCTTATGTCCATAAAATGGAACAATACCTTATAATTTGGTGTCCGCTGTATAGTACAGTTTTCCTTTTCATTTCACATAAGCAAGAAGAAAAGCATGTTGCTGCTGCTGCTTGAACTAGCAGGGCAGAAGTAATTTTCTTAGATGCGTTATGCTGAAGTACTATGCTGGAGCTAGAGCTACGCGTTTCATCAAAAGATGTATAAACTGATGATGATCATTGTCAAGGATGTTAGTTAATGAAGGCAGGTACATGCACTTGTTTAGATTCTTCTATTCAACTGCTGGAATAAACTTATTGATATGGCACACATCCACAACTAGCTTTCATGTTTTGTCATTGCCTCTGAAAGGAGCCCTTGTAACGTTCATTCCATTTCTCCTATTTCTTTACTAACCAACTAGGCACAAAGCGTCAATGCAATGTTGTAATAAGCGGGACGAGAAAATACGAAGGAGTGAATAAAAGAGAAAAAATAATCCTCTATTTTCTGGTTGATAGAAGCTCAAAGCTCGTTGCTGCTGAAACGCTAGGTGAGGTCGCTTCACTGGCAAGGAAGGGCAGAATAGGGATAGTATATTGATAAAGGAGAGTCGTCGTTCTGTGTGTGTCATCGGATGAAGGAAATGATTGTCTCATTCAAAATGATGACGGCGATTTTGTGACAGTATACAGGGAAATGACTCCTACATTAAGTCATGACAGCTGTTGCAGATGTATATTAGGAAGTCCAAAACTATTGGCCAAGCTACTACATAATATTGTAAAGGATACAACCATTGCCCCTACTTTTTGCATTTTCAATAATTGGAACTTGTAATAGAAAGGAATAGTAAGTGAGAAAGAGCGTCTTTTCACCCAAGTAGGATTTATTTAAAGACCCACTTTTTCTAAGTTTACCGATAATGAGATCTACTCTACGATCTTATTCGCTATCACCATCTTCGATCGCATCGCCCTGTGCCTAAATTGAGAAGGATGTTCAAAAAAAATCCTTTGAAATTATGGGGCGATGTGATGAGAGAAGGAAAAGGACATTAGAAACGGGAGCTCGGCAATCCAATGCAGCTTGAAGAGTTCAAAGCATTGAACAATCGCCATTTTTATGGCACCATTCTGCGTAATATTATTATTATGTGAAATTACGTCGACATTAGATTATGTCATATAGAGAAGGCTCTTAATGCAATCGCCCTACTTTCTCTCTTTTGAAAAGAACACATCGGGTGGCTTTCGTTTCTTTGTGTGAACCTGTAGACTGTGTATTGGTAACGCTCAAAGAATTGCTCTAAACTTTTTCTACTTTGTAGAAATCTAGTCAAACTGAATGCTTTTGCACAATCTACAACGCGAAATTATTTATGGCTCTGCATGTACACTTTTACAACAATATAAAAAGAGTATAGAATAAATCTTGGTATTCGTCGGATACATTTTTATGATTGAGTTCAAAAACGCGAAAATCCCAAAAAGATTTCAACTAATGCAGTACATTATTCAAATGAAGGAAATGTGCCTAATTTTTCCATGTTTTTGTATTGACAGATCCACCTATGTTGTCACTCCGCATGGGGTCCTCACTTAATCCTCGAGATATCAAAGAAGGGGATGATGTCTACTTCGAATGTCACATCCGTGCCAACCCTCAAGTTCATAAGCTAGCTTGGTTTCATAACGTAAGTCCTCATATTGAGATTTTCAATTATATTTCTATTTTGTGTGTAAAATATATATGATTGCTTACTACACCCCTCAAAATACGATGTTACTACAAATATTCTATTTATGTTCATACTGCGATTTCACAAACAAGTCTCAACTATCAAATCAAGTTTTTGATTAAACAAGTTGCATGTCAAATGAAAATCAGACTATGACATCAATTTTAGCTACATGTTAACGAAAATTTAGAATGTTTTGACTCTACTGAAACCAAAATTCAGTCCCTTAACTTTACTACAATAATTTCGATGTTAGTATAAATATTTTGCTCGTTTATTGTGTTTGCACACCAAACTTTTGTTTTCACAACTGACAACAACTGACTCCCACGCAATTTCAAGTTTTCAGTCTAGCTAGAACCTGCTTGTGTTAATTGAATTTACTTCTACGTTTTAGCATTTTTTTATTTTGCGTCGCACAAAATGTTGTTCGTGTACGCTCTTGGAACTCCAATTTATTTAAGTAATTTTAAGTATAAATAATAATTATGCATACTTTAAATAGTTTTTGTATACGGTGGCCAGTGATATGCTAAAAGCAAGGGAGAATTCAATTATTACAGTATAATCTTACACCCAACCAGAAACAAAGTTTCTGTAAGGATTTTTAACTAATGAAGTAGGTAAGCAAATAATTGAAGAATTAAAAACAAGCTTAAACATGCGTACGAATACAAAATCGACTATCTGGAAGGGAAATAGAAATCTCTCATGACTATTGCCAAGAAGAGATAGACGTCTATTAGAATATGGTGCTCTTACATTCCCACCCACATTTTCAATTCGTATCTCATCTTCTCGAAGGAGCAGAGTAGTATTTCTAATACCTTAAGGAGGTGAAGTGCAACATGAGGGTCTGTGAAAATAGGATGTGTGTGCATCTTCTTATTCATCTCAAACAAAATTGTACTTGTGGAACATGCAATGCATATTGAAGCGTTTCCATTCTTCTCGTTAATCTGCTTAAGGGGCCTTGATACTGTAAAGATATTTGAAAGAAAGTGCTTCACCAGGGCACCACTGCACTCTACAAAATACCTTCATATTGTATAAGTTAGTTACGTAATACGTGTCATGTTGTGCGTGCTATTTACCTATACATAATGGAAGAAGATTGGGAGAACTTATAGGAATGAACATATGTGTGAAAGGAAAAAAGGGAAAAGTTGCAATTCTTCCTTCTAAAGAGAAAGTTGTTACCGAGACCATGAGGAAAGAATACAAAACACACATGAAATGTAAGTTATGTAGTGAACCTGATGAATACGATAGCAGTAGCAGTTTTTCACATGTCCCTTGCACTTTGTTCAGCTCTCTGTCGATGTGTCTACCTTTATTACCTTTTTCCTTCCTACACCCAATTTCTCCTTTCTATTGTCCCGGAATATCCTTTCAGCTTATAGCGTATTATACCAATTTATATATAATACAGCCCATAGGTTCATACAATCCTACTGCTCCAACAGTTAGCTCTCTCTAGCTTCGAAATATGTTTCCTCTAGAACATTATTTTTATTGAAGAAAAGTGCATTTTGCCATTCTCGATGTTGTTGTTGCTGCTGCTCAGTTATTATTGTGTAAAGCCATTCTCTCGAGGTGGTTACTCGCTATAATAACATTGACACCATCATGACCTGACGCCGGAAAATGTCTGCTAGTGCACTAGATGTTGTGTTATTTTTGGTGGATGCAAGCGCAAATACTCCATTTGATGATTATAGGGAGGATCAATGACGCTACGTATACATTATTGCTGTACAAGTTGAACTTCATAGTCTCAACAAACGACCAACTACACAAAAAACATAGTTTCGTCTCCCCGGTGTTTTTTGGCTGGTGCCGCATTTTACAGAGTAATCCGGAACAAATCTGTATATCCCTATAATACCAACCTCAAAACATGTAACGGAAACAAAAATAAAGTAAAAGTTTGGAAGCAGTTAACCAACGTGTTTTTACCGATATTTTGTGTGACAACTGACACTACACAGTTATGTTAGACCTCCGAAAAAACTGAAACTACAAACTGCAAACACAGACGACAGGGAGATGGTATTGGTAAGCAAAAGAGTATTCTGTCTATACCTATGCTCGTGTGACTTTACTAACGTATAAACGCAAGAGGGACACATTTGGTTTTTTCTCGCTGTGAAAACAAAGTGAAATGACTTGGTCGAATGAAAGAAGCTGTGTGCACTATTGTATATGGTAAATTGTATTGTATGTCAGAAACGTATATTGCACATGCATTGTGCTGTTTTGTTGTCGTCGTCTTTTCCACAGAAATAGATATATCGACAACAATGTGTTTGTCGTAAGGAAAAGAGTAATGCTAAGCCTTTCTCTTTATGTGAACACATACACAGCACACTTTTTAGTGAAGAAAGAAACCCAAGTTAGTAGATTGGCTCGCAAAGCGTATTATATCAAAGAAAGACGGGCGATGTTTGACAGAAATCCTAAAATAAAGCGTAAACACGTGCCAGAAGCTTATTGAGCTTGAAGAAAAAAAGAGCAAGATGAGTGAGAACTAAAGGGGCAAAATAAAAGTAAGTTTTTGAATGAAAGTGGAAAAGTAAAGGTAGGGCAACAACAAAACAACATCATTGGAATCCAGCCGCATATGTACTTTTGCATTTATAAGATGCATCTTGTTATATTGGATAGTATATTATTAAACATATGGAAAGACATACGCCATTATTAGCTCATGTCTACTAGTATGGCCATCAAGACAACGTTAAAATACACTGGAAAGCTTTGGAACCTCCACAATTCACTGCGGACCAAGTTAAGATGCAACGAAAGGAAACCACACTAGCGAAAAGATTTATGCTTTTGAATTGAGCCAAGTCCCATCGGAATTTTATGTACTTTTTGGAGAACGTCAGTGGTAGAATGCGTTTCAGGCAAAGAGAAACCATCACATGTCTAGACTGTGGAGAAAGGTTTGTAGCTCAGACAAATCACGAAAAAGATGTTCTTAACTTTTCCTCTTGTATTGTGAGAACAACATGGAAGACCTACACTAAACAACAGCGAATTATTCCAAATAATTTATGTAAAAGGGTAGATTTTAGAGCTAGTCAATATGCATAATATACAACAAGGAATATAACAACGCACAGATTTATAGGTGTGTGAATAAAAAATAAGCCTTGTTTTAGGTGATTTCCCAGTCCCTCAAAAATAAAAAAAGAATGTAATATCCAGTGACTGATGATGTTTATTTCAAAATACTTTTCTTGTTCCTTTTCAACAAATAATAAAATATTCATTCTTGTTTGCAAAGAAAAATATTCAGTGCCAATTTTTAAGGTTGAAATTATGCCTATATAATGCATATATGTGAATTTGACGAGAGTACTATAAATTTGCTTTGTGAAAATGCTGTTCATGTTTTGATTTGAATGATGTATTATACTTCCATTTTTGAATGTTTTCACTCTGGTCTGATGTTTGCTTTCGTTTGCTCTTTATTTTAGCTTTGCTTGTAAGTTTTTTTTCAAAGAAAATGAAAGCAAACTTCGAAACCCTTTTTATTTCTACCAATTCACAAGCAAATCAAAGTACACATGATGAAAATCCTTGAAAGAATAGTTTAGGTATATGGAAGAAAGAGGAAAGGAGAAATAAAGTCGCTGTGAGAAAGAAAGATTTATGTTGGTGGATTTGATATTGATGATCATGATCATGTTATTCATAAAAACAGAGTGTGATTCGCTGGAGTAGTTGCGGTGGTGGATCAATTGTGCAGTTATTTCTAGAAAGAAAAAAGAAAACATGAGAGTAGCAATGGGAAATCCGAACAAGGCCATTCATGATGGTCGGTTTTATTGTACTTCATACCACTTGATTTTCTTTTTATCCCAGATGAAGAAATGTTGATTCCTTCAATAATATTTATAACATATGCGTTGCACATACACACAATATTGTAAAAAATGGAAAATGTAGTACATACTTATTGGTCCTAAAGCTACACAGCTGCTTACAGATGCAGTCAGGTACGGCGATACAAACTATGACGTGCTTTTCTTTATATTTATTCATGTGATGTGCGGTGCAGGCTGTGTAAAGAGTATTTTATGTAGGCATTGTGCACTAAAAATGGATACATACTGCAAACGTTCAAGGTGCAAGTTCGTCCGAAATTTTCTTTCCAGGGGAAGAAAACGATGACGGCCAACTACAATAAACAGCGTGTGATGCAATAACATTATGATTAGGATCAATACATCGTCCTTGTAATAATATTGCTTTTTTGTTGAAATGGATATTGAACTCCAGGTTTTTGAGAGAGGGAAAGCTTTGTAAAAAGTAAAGTACTAAAGAGGAATATTGCTACCGATTTTTGCTTCTGTAGATCCAAGTCGATTTACCTTTCAGAGTCTCAGGAAGAAAGTAAAAGTTTTTAGTGACTTCTTTTAGAAAAAAACACATCAAGCGTCAAAAACAAAGTTGTAAAGTACAACATAAAGAGAAAAAAACGAAAAGAGAGTCAATCTTCCTGCTGTGCAGTACAAATATATTTCGAATACGTATAAGAGACCCGAAATCCACCACATGAATTCATTGCCTTTATTGATCTTTTAAAATTTATGAATCTCACGAAACGTTAGTCAAAAATCACCAAATTGTTATTTTGTTGTGAAACCATGTTATGTGTTTAATTACTTCAATGCACTTAATTGCTTTTTGACAAAGTATCTTCTTTCCTACTTTGTGTTCCTCGTGTTTGTAACACTACAATTTTGTACAATTGTACAATAAATAAACTGCGATATCGCTAGCACACAATCGGCTGCTTGTACATTTTATATGTAAGCTTTATGTAGTTTACAAAATCTATTGACCAGTTTGGTACAGGTTGTGTATTCATGTTTTAGAGATACCCATCAGCGGAACTGCATTGGGTCTCGTTACTTTCGTTTCTATTAGCGCTTACAGTTTGCTTTAATAAATGGAGAAAGTACTGGACACTAAAAATGGTCTTACTTTCCCCTCTTAACCACCGGCTAGTGCAAATAAAGAAACGATCAAGTAGTCCGTAACGCTATACACAATAAAAAATACAAAAATAGAAAAAACCTGATACTTTTCAAGTGTGAAAAAACCACATTGCATGTCAGCTCTAATGGCTAGTAATTGCTAGCTTTCTCCAAGCACATTCTACCTATACTCATTGGTAGTTTTACGCCTTATTTTCATACACTGCATTTACGTATAGCAATGAGAGGAAACTGATTTTGAGTTGTGTTAAGGCTGATATGAGGCACATGCATTCTTTATTTGTACACGTTCAAGTAGATAATTATATTTTTGCCGTTTTCTTTGCAGTGGAAACCCCTCTCCAGGTGTATCATATATCATGTAATAAACACGGAAACATTGCTGGCTACATGATCCAATGCATATGTAAACGTTAGACTGTTGACGTCGTCGTAAAAAGTGTGGTTTAAAAAGGAAAGCTTTTTATTTTTATATGTTTTATCAGAATTTGTCCCTCGTTATTGTTTATTGCCCCCGGAATAGTTTGTATGCTTATTTCATCATGCACCCAACTTCTCCTACGGAAGGTGAAACAGTTCAAAAGTAAAATGCGTATTGTAGTATAATCTTTGTTCGTGATAAAAAATAAGGGCTTGAACATTAAATGTAGGTGATTTGAATTGGAGCGATATCTCACATGGAGGCTACTACTATTCAAAAAGTATATGCATACAATAGGTTGGTGAAAGGAGTTAGTTGGGAGTGACTCCAAATACGTACATTTCCCCTTTACTGCCATACATACACACATGGATTATGCATAAACTTCCTTCCTTCCTTCATTCATTGCTCAACCAGCTCTGACAAATTGCTTGCTTGTGTGTATGTCACATGCATAATTTGGAGCAACAGTCAGCATCAGCACTACCACCAGAGAACAGTCGTAACAACAAAGGCAGTCAAAATACCAGAAAATATACTTTTGTAGCGAAACAAACAAGCGCTTTCTGCGACACAATAAGGCACATGACAAAACAGAGCTTTTTATCTTATAATCTGAACAGTAGCTTTAGAATGTGCACAAATGTAGAACGAGCCAGCCAGGAACGCAGTAATCAGCAGAAAAAAATTCTGACACAAGCATACACGCACATACTCAACTAAAAAATTGGGTTTTCAGTAAAACTTACTTACTCATCATGTAACACGGTATCGTTACGAAAGCTTCAGCTTTTCTTGTTATTTACCATCGTCAGCATTATGAGCAGTGGTAGAAGGAATACCTACACCCGTTATACATTTTTGGATGGAAAATAACGAGACATTGCACAATTTTAACGATCTCTATTTCTCGACTCACTCAGCACAATGTAAAGCATAACTTTCCCCTTTTTTATTTTTATAATAAGTAATACAATTGTATCCAGATGAAGTATTGTTTGGTCCTTTATTGTCTTGTGAATCATTTATTGTAGCAATGTGGGGGTGGATGGTGGTATAGTACATTGTGAACTTAGTTGTTAGATTGTAGATATGTGTAAGTCGACTTGTTGACAAGCCACACTTGACTGGTGACTCCTTACTAGTGAGGACACAAAATTATGTGAAATAAAAACTGTCTCTCAAAATTTTACATTATTATAATAAAAAGTGAAGTTATAAAAGTAGGGCAATATTTTTTTCTCATTTATTTCATTACGTTTGGTCTCCAATGCTTGCAACCATCAGATTTATATGCTGTTTTATATTTGCATGTTGTGAATGTATTTGTCCTGGAATGGAATGTGCGGTAAGTTACAATGAAATCGCCCACTCATCCAAAGTACTACAGAAATCAAAGTGCGGCAATTTAAATTAAAACAAGATTAGGGTCGCTTTTACCTTGGTTTTTCGACTCAATAACGTCAAACCAAATACGCACTGTGTTGAAATTTACTTATTTCATTAATGAAGGACTGAATAGCTAACTACTTTGCTCTTTTATATTACTGAACGCGATTCGTAGAAAGTCCAGAATAGCTCATCGTTAGTCATTAATCATATGACAGTATAAATAATTCAATTGATGTTGTGTATGTATTTCGGCCTATGATTATGACCATATATTTATATTTCCCCTAGAAAAAACCATATTATTAGTTTTTCAATCAATAAAATATAATAATACAATACATCTGATACGATTATTAACACAAAAAATCTACTGTTGGTTTGCGTTCACGTTGAATTAAGCTTCGACAGTAATGGAATGAGCTGGCACTCGAGAATCAAGTCTATTCATCCTTAACGTGAGACAAAAATGCAATCTAAAATTCCATTCCAGCTATAATGTGGATGCAAGCCAACTATATAGTACACTATAATGTTCTCATACAAAGGAGCCCAAAGTACGGGTGCAAGTTATATTTATTATTACAGTAGGAAAGGAAGGGAAAGCGCAGCAAGTAATTATACCGCGTGACGATAACTTGTATTATGCATACATGAGTGTTGTAATAATATGCATCATCGCACCGGATAATTTTTTCATTAACAGGAACCACTGCTGCTTACTACCCATTAAACAATGCAGTGCATTGTAATAGTTTTCTGCTTATAATATCTCACTTTCTCCACACAAAATGCACACCATTAAGCCACCACTGCACGTGTATATATTGCACCTTCCCTAATACCGACTGACATCGTTGCCGCCACCGCCGACCACTACTCATTCAGTGTTACTACTCTACTCATTTACGACGCACCACCGCCACTATGATAATTTACAGCTTGACGAATAATATTATACACATTACACTCCAGCGACGCTACCGTGTTCGCAGCTGGAACAGTAATAAAATACTTTCCCCTTTTTTATTTCACCATCACCGCACAAGTGATTATGGTGTGTAATATTCACGCGTGTTACATTGCGTTGAAGTTTAGACGTACCAAAGCACTGTCAACTGTGTGTGTGCGGTTATTATGTGCATCGTTTTCCATTTTCTTGCATTACGCAATAACTTTAGTCAATCCGCTTATGAAAAGTTGAAAAAAGGTGATTATTAAGGTACGTCAGGTGAATGGGAATCACTAGCGTCATGTCTGGTGTCTGCATTATTAGGATTGAATACGACTTTTTTTAAAACATTTTTTGGCATTTCAAAATCTTCATAAAGATCCCTCAAAAAACATGCTACTGTACCCTGTATGCTCTATTCACTATTAAGTCTACAGTCACGCAAACTTGGTCCAGAGAAGAAGTGGCCAATGATGTTTCGAAACAGGAACAAAGTTTTGTGTGCTATTTTTTTTTATAGCTTTATAGCTGCACTTAACTTCTCTTTGCTTTGATGTGGGCTGGGTATTATTATTGCTTTATCAGTTTCTGTAAAGGAAAAGCAAAGAGACAGGTGGTTTTGTTACTTTTGTAGTTCCCCTTGTAATAATCATATAATATTTCTCGATGCATCATGCATCTCTAACAAAAGTTTACTAAGAAAATCCTTCCCGCTCCTCGGCCCCTTTCTTTTTCATAAATAATCAAACATAATATAACCGCAGGAGAGGCACAAGAGCGATAAAATTGCATGTATTTTTCTTTCTGGTGCATTGGATTGCCTACTCTTCTTTCCTTTTCCACCCTCTCTTTTCACTCATGATTTCCATTAATCCCACTTCAGCAACGTTGATCATCATCATGGCCCTCATCTTCTCGTAAGATTTGTACAGTGATGACGATCATGATTACGTGGGCTCAGCTTTCATTGCACATGCATTAATTATAATCTGTTCTGCTAGTCATGAGTAGTATGCTGCTTGTCTGCGGTGATGAGAATAATGACGTTAATTCAAGGATGTATGCACACGTCCATCTTCCATCAAAAGTAGCTCAAAGCTATAATGTGTATGTCTGGTCTATAGTGTATGCTGCATTATGTATTTTGGTGCATTATAATGCATTCGTTGTATTTGACTTTTATAAATATCACATGTCCATCCCTCCCTTGTGCTCCACCATTGATATTTTTGAACAGTACTCAACGGAAAGATGAAAGGAAGATGAAAATCAGAACCAGCAGTGGTGCAGTAGTTGATTCTCTCTTGCAACATGTTTCACCAGAAAGGAGAGGGACGGAAAAGTGTTATGAGCTTTTGATGTAGTTCTGTTCTCTTTTGAAAAAGCTTGTTGCTTTGCAGTCGTAATGATTTTTGTGGAATCCAATGAGTAACCCCAGCCGGTGCCCAATCGCTGTATCATAGTTTTTCCTTTGCTGTGTCCGTTTATTGCATGGTAATTGTAAGGCTTGTACAAAGAAATCGTCTAACGTTGATATGATGACAATGATGATGATGAGACACAAGACAGGGAGCACGAAAGACAAGGAGAATAACAACAGAAAAGAGGTAGACAGAGGCAAGTGGTATAAATGACCATGTTGTAATGCTAGCGATGATGCAATGCACATGGGAGATAAAGGGGTTTCTCAGTGAAAAAGATGATGACGAAGATGGAGGAGAGAAGAGAGAAATTGTAAAGGCAAGTGGAAAGTGTACAACAAACTAGATATACTGATGCAATATTACATAATTTATAGGGGTATAAATTGGGGGTGTAGAGGTATTCACATATATGTAACTATATGCAGGCATATACTTGTATATACGCTTCGAATTACTTTGAGAAAGTCCGCTTTCTCCGAAAATGAAGGTGTTTTATGACAGGCCAATGTTTTTATTACCGTTCTCACAGGGTTTCCTTCTTCACCACAACCGGTCTGCTGGAGTGATCCTGAGTAACCAAAGCCTCGTTCTACAAAAAGTGAGTCGTCCCTCGGCGGGGAACTACTCATGTAAAGCGAGTAATGTTCAAGGAGAAGGGACTAGTAACCATGTTCTTCTTGATATTATGTGTAAGTTGATGTATTTATATTATTACCTTTCTCTCTTTCCTTCTGTATAGCTTCTTTATACCTTAAAGTGTGTTTGTGGTGAAGGTATTTCTTCACCATCAAAAGGATTTCAAATGTGACCAATTTCAACTTTCCCCATTACACATTTCGTGTATTACTTTTATTAGAGTTTATTCGCTGATGTGATACAATTTCTGCAAACTACCAGTGTTTTTGTGGGTGTGTTTGGGAATATGTGTTTTGAAAAATATATTATTTAACCTTCTTAGGACAAGTGGCATTAATCAAAGATGTTGAATGTCTCAAATCAACTTTCCACATTTTACAATAGTAGGTTACGGGGTGGTATGGCGTCATACTGATGAATAATGAATTACCAAGACCAAATGTGTAGGATATGAATGCGACATACTTGCAAGAACAATACCTACTTATATTTCGAAAATATCATTAATATGCATAAGAAAATATAGTTTGAGAGGGATAAATTGACACCAAGGCGAACGAATCCATATATTATGATTGCGTATTGCACATATTCTAAATGCAAATTTGTCTGTGTTGCACATTAGCACATTTATATGACCAGTGAAAGTATGGTGTACCAGTGAGTAACAGTATAGTATGGGATTTTAATGGGTAGGTACGGTATGTTGGCGTGGTGGGATGACAAGTCAAATCAGAACTGATATGTGTTGATGTTAATGCTGTTATTTTGTAGGAGTGGTAGTTGAAAAAAGTGTACATTGTAAATATTCATGTTATAGATTTCAGATATACATAATAAATAATCAATGCAGAACAATATAATAATAGTAAAAGGGTTGTAGAGTAATAACCTGTTAAAGTTAGTGGGACAAAACACAGCTAGCAGCAAAAAGTGGATTGAGTGAAGGAGCCATCACAAAATAGAGTGACAGTGGCTTCAGGGAAAACTCATGTAGTGAGAAAACGGTCACCTTTATCGGATTGAGTGCTGCCTTTCGTTATCATTATTTTTATTATATATGTCTTAAGAAACTATATACTAGGGTAGGGTAATGACATATTGTACTCCCACAAGTGAAGCGCTTAAATATTTTATATTAGATTTTCAGTGAATGCATGTATCTCTATCCACCACTACAACTGTTCCTATGCTCTCTTTTTCCCAGTTTGATTAATGATTAATGAATGAGGAGGATTCCGAGGTATGATTAATGACCAGAACATTTCCCCACATTCTCGTCATCACTCTTTTCTTCTTCCATACACTCCACCATGTGCTCATTGTACACATATTACAATTCAGAAGAAAGCTGCATGGAAAGAGGGGGCTCTATGGCTCATGCTGCAGTAGTAGTCTACTGTATGCAGAGTCCTTCGACTCTTTTCATCGGCATGTCAGGAATAATAATGATTTCTTTCTTCTTCCCTTTGCTATCACATTATGATTACATGGTAAGAATTGTACCAGAACTACAAGTAATGAAAAGAACATAATGTGCGTCCTCAAAAGAATTATTGTCGTCTTATAATAAAATTGAGTATACACAGTAATAATAAGAAGCATCGCTATTTTCTAGACGAGAAGTCGGTGATGGCAGGATTCTCTGCTCAAAGCACAAGTTGTTGTGCGTTGGGGACAACTCACCGCGTGAATTAAGGATTCAATGAAGTGGCATAAAACCCAAATGAGAATGATGACTTAATCTTAGTGACAACTGACAACAGAACTTTACTCTATGCCTGCTGGGTTGTATAAAACTTGATCATTTAATTCGACGTGCTCATTTGCATAAATGTATACAGTATGCATTTCTCCTAATGACAATAATAACCAAATTTACCAAATACACAAGACACGAACCTTTTGAGTTACAGCTTTTGCAGAAAGGCATTTTGTTAAGCGTTTGATATTTCATCGATCACACGCACAAAAAGTGAAATTTACATGGATCGAGAATGATCAATTATGCATGTATGAAACCCACAAGAAAACTCCAGCTCATCATCATCACGAAAGCAGTAAATCGTCTTGTTACCGGCTGAATGATAATAATTTGTGCTACTGTTTACGAAGCAAACTGTAATGGAGGGTATAAAGTCAGTGAACTTTTTTTTTGCTAATTCATTCTACTTTTCGCGAAAAAGTACAACAAGAAATGCTTAAATGCGTGTGTGCGAGAATGTCAGCGCAAGATGGGGAAGCTGGTGAAAGTAAAAATAGATACTAAATTAGTAGTCGAAGAAGCTCACAGCATTCCAGCCGTCATTCTCATTCTCACGACTACTTGTATCCGCAGCGGTGTTCACACACATCAGCAGAACAACAAGATAATGTGTGGGAGTGAACAAAAAATAAGAAAAGTGTTTGTTGTTGTGCTGGAAGAAAATCTAGCAAAAAAAGTATTAACAAAGTAAAATTCCTAATGACTACTGCCTTCACCACCATCACTGAGCTTTACTACGTACATTTATTTAGCTTATCCTATAACGACGGAAGTGACTAAAGTGTTCAATTTATGTTTGCACAGTCATCTAGTAGCTGTGTGCTCTGCTATGAATGTATTTTTGAGCACTTGACTGAACTCTATAATGGTAGAGGAGGGAAATAGTTTTGGTGTATTGTATTTTTGCATTGTGGTGTCTGTGTTCTGGTGTTGGTTTACTTATTTACGTTGTTTTGTTGCTGTTTTTCTTGTTGTTTGCAGATGCTCCAGCATGTCAAACTGACTTGTCAGGTACAGATGCGCCAATAATTATCGCAGCCTCACGGTCCGAGGATGTCAACATAACATGTGAAATGGATGCGCTGCCAGATAGACTAAAGTTTCAATGGACTCACACAAACACCGTTGGAGAGAACTCCGAGCTTGAGCCTGACATGTACACTACTGTAGGATCAAAAAGTTTACTTCGCTACCATTTGAGATCGGAAGAAGATTTCGGGACTGTAAGTTTTTACTACAGTATTACTGAATAATGAAATACAGCGTTACAAAGTAAAATACAATGTATTAAATGTATTTTTTTAGGTTCTCTGTTGGGCACACAACTCCATCGGGCAAGCCGAGAGACCTTGTGTTTATCAATTAGTTCCAGCAGGTTTGTTTGCCTTGTTTTTACTACTCATATGCACTACCATATCTTATAGTCTGGTACACAAGGAAAATGTTGGTTCCGCTTAAGAAGACACATATACCAGCTAGCCTACCTACACAACTTGTATTCATTCATATCCGTCGGTGGTATTAGGGCCGTGGAGTGGAACCCGGTACCCTCCTGCCTTTCTAGTAATACCGACATTATACAACAACAACAACCTAACTTTTGAGGAGACTTCTTCACGTCCTTATCTCTTCCTCCTCTTAATGATCTATCTCCTTTCACTACTCCTTCCCTTCGCAAAATGCCCAACATCATTTTCTCTCTACACATTTGTGTACACATAGCACAACGCAGCTCTTGTAGTCCTACAACAACTTGTAAATCCTTTCCCATTTTTCTGCTGTTGCAGTATTTGACAGGAACTTTTCCCTTCCCTTCTAGTATAACAACTCAATTTCGTAGTGTTTAGCAAAATATTATGTTCGTAATATAATATAATATGTTCAGAAGTTTGGACGCTTATCTGGGAAAAGTTACTAACACATTTACACGAATATCTATCGTGTGTCTTTTCTACCTAAATTTCCCTATATATAATGAGATCTTTGTCAGTTAAATTAACGACCTACATACATCCCATACCAGGCCGAGTCATTTATTCGTAAAGGATTAATTTAATTCACACTATTTACTTTACACAATCCAAAAAATCCACAATTTCTGTAACAGTACAGTAGTACGAGTGTACATATTCAATAAAATAAATAATATACAGCAACAAAAACCAGATTTTGATGGCATGATGAACATTCTCCACATCCAATTAATCTGGTTTAGTATAAAACACAAAATAGTACAAAGAGAAATCTACAAAACAAATTATGTACTTTTAGTAGAAAATGAATGGCGATTTTTACCGCCGAAGCAAATCACGTAAGGTGTTATCACTTAATATCTATCATTATTAATATGGCATGCAATCCTTTGCAGTTTTTGAACTTTATTGTACAAACTTTTAATAAAAGGAATACCTAGTTCCGCCATTTATATTACTTTTCCATAATAATATCATATTCCAAGTTAAACTTTTCGTACACATAGTTTATTTGTTTGTGAGTGCACAGTTTGTGGCAGTAATTGGGCTCTTGTAAATACCTTTCAAATACTGAAATACTTTTCATCTTATCATCGTCCTCCAAAAACATAGGTCACGTCAAGTTTTGGAACACCAAAAATATCGACCAATAGGCTCACCAGTATTGAAACCGAAAAAGCTTTTTAATAATGGTTTGTTATTTTTTGTGCTTATCATACCAATTTAACAGGTTTATTCAGTTTTGCACGATGAATAATAATAAGTTTTTTTCCAAACCAGATAGATATTATGCTTTGAGCAAGCGTTCCTAGTGGCGGGTACTTTGTGTTGGTTATAGGTAGTTTCGCGTGCATGAGCCTAGGAACAAAAAATGCTACTAGTTTTATTATATGTAAATCAGTTACATGTAGTTCTATAGATATTCAGCTTTTCCTCGGGTTATGCTTGTGTGTTTAGAAATCTTTTCGAAGTTTTAGCATTTATCTAGGTATTTTATATGAACCAAACTTTGTGGTATTGGAATTTGATGACGTGCGTCGATTTCTGTTAGCTGTTTTTGACTTTTTCATTTTCTTTTTCACCACCACTATCATCATCGCAAAAAAGGAACAAAGTTTTACAGTGAGGAGAAACCTAAAAGGAAAAGATTGTTTTTAGCGATGCAAAAATGAATGCTGTTAAACACGATTTTTTTAGTTTATTGAAAAAAGGGGTGGGAATGGAGAAATTGCGTTTACCAGCATTATAAGCATCACAAAAAAGTCAAACACACCCACTGTTCCTATCAAATTTTGGAAAGAAAATCTGTTGGGGATATAATAGTGGGACTGTGAAAAAATACATAAATATACACAACATCAGCCATAGAACAGTTGGTACTACCTACATATTATATACCTATGCATTATGTTAAATTAAACGAAGGGTTTATGGTTTCGGTTCCTTTCTGAATGAATGAGATCAACAATCAGTAAGAAAAAACGCCATCTGCATTTGAAAGTGAAATTCATATAATAGATGTAACAAATTCAACAAACATTATTCTTCGATGACTAAATGGGCAAAAATGTTTTGTATGAATAGCACACGTTTTTGCTACTCTTTGACCGTAAGTTGTAATAAATTTGGAAGAAAGGGTATTGCACTCTCATCGGAGTTTGTTTTCACGCAAGCTGTTTGACTTTGCTGTTACATAAGCAATATTGTATAGAGGCTTTAGACTTTCTTTTCCGTTCAAATTTAATAACTTGGTTTTAAGTAAATGCCTAAATGTAATGCTTGGCGTATGAAAAAGTAATGGAAAAGAATATAAGGTTGGGGCAACAATTTTACATTAACAATGCATTTTATAATGTAATGTGCGGTACATTGCATAAAACCCGATTTAGATAGTTTAGGGATGGCCAGAAACTTGGAAAAATGCTGCATCCCTCACGTTTTTACTTTTCTCTGTAGAAATTCATTTTGTCTTCTTCTTACTTTTGTATGCTGAGGAGAAAGGTGCAAGAGAAAACATGGTATATGCTCTTCTTTCTTTATGTTCTTCATCACATTACAGCACGATGACGGCCAGCCAAGCAAACTAGGACATGAAAAGAGAAAAAAATGGATTTAACGATTGTACCTCACGCAATATTAAATTGCAGTTGTTCCCTTCATTCAAAGGGTTTCTCTTTTTACTCTCGCGGGTTCTTGAGAAAATCTTGAGTTTTTTGTTCCACATAAACCATAAAAATGTGTGGGCTTTTTTCATTTTCGTTTTGAAAGCAATTTTTCAATGATTATATATGCTTACAAGATGATGTGCTCTTTTGTTGGTCTTGTGATCATATTGTTTTCGTGTGGTAGTAGACATAAGAAAAGTGCACATGGGCTCCCTCGCTTCTCCAAATACATTCTGACGTTCAACGTTTGGTAATGCCTTTTCTGAGAATGTCAGTGCAAGGTGAAAACAGTAGTTCTTCAGAAGGTTTTCATATTCTCTTTCATTAGAAATGGAGTCAACACGTCGTTTCACAAGGACTGAATTTACACAATTCACTTGCTGTATTTATTCTCAACGCGTGAAGGTCATTCTGTCATCAAGGAAGTCGGTGTATTTGTAAATATATGAGAATTCATATAAACGTATATGTGGTTCCACCTCACCATTGTACAACAACACATGTATCTCACCATTCAAAGAAATTCTATTTATATCAATGAAGTATGAAAGAGTAGGCGTAAGTGTGGTTAAAAGTGATAAAACGTGCATGCATTGCCACATCTCTATTGTCACCAAAGTGGACGAATTTTTTAAAGAAAGTGAAGTAATACTTGGAATGTTGTAACGCATAGTCGATTTATATCAATGAACTCTGTAGAAACAACTACTTCCCGTCATCATAATATTATAGTCTGTACTACCAAAGATGACCACCACCAGTTTTGC
Organism: Willowsia nigromaculata; assembly: GCA_034700605.1. NCBI lineage: Eukaryota > Metazoa > Arthropoda > Collembola > Entomobryomorpha > Entomobryidae > Willowsia > Willowsia nigromaculata. The sequence goes on along the minus strand of JAQIXX010000124.1, from coordinate 6,973 downwards.
CCTGGGATGGTAAAAAGAAATAGATTTTTGTTTGAGACAGCAAGTTAAAAAGGACGAAGAGCTCAGTTGGTTAGAAATCCAAAATAAATGTGCTCCCCATCATGGAATCGCTAGCTTTCCACGATGACTTCACCGAAAGTAAGAATAGCGTCTGATCAGCACCTCCTTTAAGATAATTCCTCTGTAAACTAAGAGAAAACGAAACGAGAGGAAAGAAGCTAGAAAAGAGTATATTAAAGTGAAAGCTACCCAAAACACGGATAGGCATATTGCTTCCTTTCTTGAGTCAAACGAAAGGACTTGGCTTAGTTTAGATAGTGGAGAGAAAATAGCCAAAAGATCTTTTTTCCTCTCCTCTAGTTTAGAATCACTTTGGTCGATTGGCCATTTGGCTGCATCATGAGCCCATACATTTTGACATTTCCATGTATTCGAAAATGCAATAAAAATCTCCAATCGACTACGGATGAGTTCGTTACACACACATAACAGAAAAGTACACAGACACGTTGAACGACACACACCGTTCCATCGCATCGCTGCAAAAGTATCCTTTGATCGACTTTTATAATAATGTTTATACTTACTGCATGATATAACTAACAGCAAGTGTGCCTCTATATGTACATACTCTGCACTAAATCTAATATTATCTGTTACATTCAACCATTTTCTCACCGTTTTTCTGAGAAGCGTTTGTACTAACCTAGCAGCGAGTGAAAGTAGTCAACTTAAGTGGCTAGAAAAACATTTTGTTTCTTTTCTTCATCTCCTCTTCTTCTTCACTGACGACTGTTTGCTGCCAATTGCAATTCTGCCACTGAAAGCAAGCAACACAGAAGTGGAGTTGCTAGTTATAACAGCGTCAACCAAGCGAGCAATGCCAACAGTCATAATATAAGGAACGCATTCAACTGAAAGAGAGGGAGTGAATGGAGAAAAAGAAGGAGAGGAAGAAAACGAAAAAGAGTGAAAATAAAATAGCCAACCAAACGAACCAAATGAAGAAAATCACAAATGCACACACACACACATATTGCCGGCGGGCATACATTGTCAAGATATATTACTTTTTTGTCCCCGTCCAAACACTAAATCAGCGAATAATACTAACGACAGCCATTCGTGTAGAGCCAAAGATGATAGAGGACACGATGGTGTCATCACACATACTATATATATCCATTCCCCCACACTACATTTGAGTGTGATGTTGGTTGATGTCGACAAAGATGACAAAGACGACGACCTTTCCGCCAATTTTCCTTTGCGTAACTTGATATTATTCCTTTTTGTAACAATACGAATAGCCCAAATCAACAACGGTAGCCCTCAATTCCGCACTCTTCTTTGGACCCACAAACTGAAAAAAGTCTGGGTGGCACAAAATCAAAATTATAAGGGTGATACCAATACCACCAGAGCAGTACCAACACCGCCAGTAAATCAACCTTTTCCCTGGTTCTCGTTCCCATTCTCTCGCGCTCTCTACTTTTCCAACGGCAATTCAGCAAAAATTGTGTTGGATAAAACCAAGGCTATTAGAGATGATGAAAGGACTCGGACACACGAGAAAATGATAAGATAGCGAAAACCACTTTCATTTTCTTTTCAAATATCTTTTTACTCTGTTTACTTTTGGTTGCTTGCCCTTTTTCCTCTCATATTTACTCTGCATTACTTACTTGTTATATGTATATCTACTTACTGCTTACAAACAAGATATAATAATTTATTTTCTTATTTGCAGTTTGCAACAGCAGTTGCTTTTTTCATCGCATGGTACATTATAAAACGTTATATTTTACTTCTTGACACATTCAATGCTACCCGGAAAATGCTTTAATCATATAAAGTTGTTTTGCCCTCTCATCTTTGTATCAAGCCATTTCACCAGAAAAAGATTTTCTTTTCCTCTCCAACACTTCTATTTAGTTTTATAATATTCTTAGCGGATAGATAGGCAGTGCAGTACAGTACGCACTAGAGAGTGATAGTGACGATAACGATGAAAGCGGGTGAGATGTCGTCTTTTAGAACCATTTACTGAAGACACATGCCATCACATGCAACTTAGCACCACATTCACACTCTCATAATATATATTTTTCTTGGAAAAAATATTTTCCCCATATACTTATGTACAAGTGCATATACTTTACGGATGGCGGTTGGGATATACCACTGCTGCTGCAACAAACGATATCATTGTCTTTTCGTTTGGTCTGCTGACCCTTCTCCTTTTCCCTTCTTTTTTTCTCCCCTCCTGTCTTTTCTGGTTTTAGCCCTGCCACAAATCTAGAAAAACCTTGTTGTTTTCCTTGTTGTTTCGCTGAGATGTGTCTTCTTGGATTTCCGCTGCTAGTCTAACAACTACTTGTTTCGTCATCATCCATCTATCTCGCTCGAGTAATATCCAAAAAGCACACCCGTCTACTTTCCACATGTCTTCTGAATGACAGTCAACACTACAACAACGCTTACAATAAATATCTATAAGTCCACATGGAAGATGATGATATGACGGCAAACATTGCCTTTCCCTTTTTCTTTATTTCCTTTTTTTGTCTTTTGGAAACGCTCCTATCATACCATCACAATCATCAATGGCGTCCGTCCCAGTGTGGTATATACTATGCTGCGCTTCTTAATGTTCTTTTGTTGTTATGTATAGTTCCTAGAACACTATCAAGAACGGATATAAATATAGTGCCTACTACTAACTTCTTTATGAAGAGAATAAATGGTGCTATATTGGTGTTGGCGGTAGCACATAGGAAAACGAGAGGAGTGAGTGAGAAGCAAAGAAATTTTTTCATCTTCATCCTTCTTATATCCTACTTTCTCTTTCTTTCACGTCGTCAACACCGCCATCGTTGTCGTCGTATTTTTACCGTGTACTTTGTTTTGTGCAAGAACTAAAGAAAAAAGACAATACTTCCATAATATATAATCATACAATAAAAAGAGATGCTTATCACTGCCATCCTCTTCACTTGGTTTGCTTACGGTTTGAGTTGCAGCTCATACACTTTCCCTTTTTCCTCTCGTGTCTTTGGCTATTCTCTCTATTCACGTGGTTGCAGTTTTCTTTTGTCTGTCTTACAAAGTTTTTTTTTGTATTGGTTCTCTTATTTATTTACAGCATGTGCCTGTTACAATTTTTCTTGATTCTGTGTAGAAAATTACGTTCCCTTATTCTATTATTGTAGTGTGTTTATCAGCATTGCTTCATCCGTTTATCCAATTTTTCTAGTAGAAAGCATGAAATGACGGAGCCAAAGATAAAACGGTTCATCACCACGTGTCCTTTTTTATTTATCCGCTGCTTTTGTTAACCCGAGTGCAATGCATTGCAACAGCCTTTATTCGGAGAAAAATGAGTTTTTCAATAATAAGATGAATAGGTATTTTTGCTGGTGTTAGGTTGCCTCCTACTTGGAGTCATTTCGTTAAATGTAATGCGAAAAAATGTGTGACTGGAAGTGGGTGTGATGATGCAAAAGGGAGTAAAAAATGTCGTAACTTTTTAGCGTGATATGTAATATGACAGGTAGGGGTGTTTAGGGCTAGTAGAAAAGTACTTGACTTGCTGTTTATTATGATGATGGCAGTACATACATACGTATTCGCTTATTATTGTGCAGAACGAAAATGGAGTACTTTTTATGTAAGTTTATACGTGTGCTTTATCTAGGTTTGAAAATCTTAAAGTAGCTGACTCCTACTACTACTGTATATACTTGTGAATAAAGGAATATGCTGACATTGTAACAAACGAGCATAACTTATTGTTCGTGGGAAGGTCGGGCTTGGTCTGTGCATAGCAGCAAACAGCCCGTATAATTTAGTTGCACCACAATTTTCCCAGTTTTTTCCGCCTTTTTGTCATAATTTTTACATAGGAGAAGAATTTTAAGAATGCAAACTATATACTTTTCAGAGCATCTTTGTCGTGGAAATAGGTCTACGTGCATGGATGGCTTCCTTTACACGGCACACGTTTACGATTTAGTTAGACATGAAGAACGATTCCATTTCTTTTCTTAGTTTGGTCCAACCTACTATTCTTGAAAAGGGAGTAATGGTGGTGGTACGGTAGCGACGTGGAATCAGTGAATTATGTAACGATACAATAGATTTAATAAGTAGTGGCGGTAGTAGAAAGCGGCAGCCTCCCTCTCACAACTCCTTCTCGTTCCCTCTTTTGAACTTGGTGGAAGCCATATCTTTCCTGTTCGATGATGTCGGTCTTGTCGATATGTATCACACCGCGCTTCACTTTCAGCTGTTGTGTGTCGTTTCATTCTGTCTTTTTACGACCTGCTACTAAACAGCGACTGTAACCTCACATATTTCCTTTTTATTGTGTGCTGCAAACTACAGCTTAATGTGATGTGTAAGAAAAATGCGGAAATTCAGTGAAAATATATTATACCTTTTACATGACAAATAGATATAAAATGCACAAATAGCAAATGTATATAGATATATATTATAGATATTCTAGAGAAAATAGTTTAATTTAGTATCGTTTAATGAAAAGCTTGCAGTAAAAAGGCTTCCTCTCATCTTGAATGCACTCAACCTATAGATGTCGACGAGTTTTCGCAGCTTTTCAGTTGATGCTTTTTATGATGATCATACAACTTCTGAAAGTCTCATGTAGGTATGCATATTATTTCAATAAAAGGTTAGAAAATGCGTACTACTAAGTTGATTGAACATATTATTATGTTACATTTCAATTTTATAAGAGGAAAGTTAATTATGTGTCCCTTTTATTCCCAGTAGCATTCCATGGTCAATGGTCGTCTCGATTGGTTGCGTATAAACTTACGCATCAAGATGTTTACTTTCCCTAGTTGTGATTAAAATATTAAACAAATAATTTTATTAACTCACGATATGAAAATTCAACTTTCCGCTGTTAGCTTTATATTTGTAAGAGTCATCTGACATGTCTAGTACCTTTGGAGCGTTTTAATTTGTTTAAATGATCACTTTGTTTTGATATGGTTGAATTTTCTCGTTTATATTTCGTAAGAACACTATAATAAAGGTTTTACCTTTTAGATTCACAAAAGTACATATGTATATACATAAAATATACAAAAACAACAACATTGCAGCATTTCAGGTTTCTGATGTACTATTTTTAACGAACATCAAAACAGGGTATACAAATAACCTACCTATTATCGCTCAAATAATTTGTAAAGTAACCATACATATTTTCCTTGGCTCGCCACAAAGGTCTTTTTGGTTGGCTGACAAACACAACTTCATCATAGCTTTAAGTTTCGCAAGCCTATAAGTTACTAACAACTTAATGGTATAGTTTGAACACTAAATTTAATTTCCCCCTTTTCTCTGTGCCAATTATAATTTGATAAGGAAAGTTAATGAGCGTTTGTTTCTTCACTTTGATGAACAAGTTGAAAATGATTAAATGATGTTTTATCAGCATGATCATTGAAGCATCCTTCTAGGCTCTACTTTGAAATTTCCTTATTATACTAGTAGACGATGAGGTGAGTTGTGGCCAACACAACATAAAGCTCATAATGTGCAGTATTTTACTGTGATGTTGTTTTTTAGAGTGGAAGTATCATATATACGTCAAACTTTGATCAAGTAACTTCCTTTTGTATCAATGCAATGTAAAGGTAACAACAGAGAGTCAAAGGAATGAAATCAATAGAGAATTTCCCCTTTCACTTTCACCTTCCCACTACCTCTACTTTCTCTTTTCTCCACCCACTTCTCTTTGCATTCCAGCCAAGCTCTCCTCTTGCATCTTTTTCTCCGTCCCCATGTATTTTAATTGAGAAACCAATTAGGCACACTTGAAGAATTTGTGCCGTTGCTGATGCTGCTGCATCTCTCTTTCGATATATATTTTTGTGCAATCTTTCTTTTGTTGATCAGAGGGTCTCTACACGGGAATGCTTTCCTCTCATATAAACCATTCCAAGGTCTCCCACCATAACAATATTTCACAAGGGCGACATTGTGCGTGCGTGTACACAACTTTTCTTTCTCCCAGTTACTGATCCTATTTTATTTCACCACACGAGAAACTTTCAATCCAATCCACTACTCTCCCAAGTAAAATATATCTCTATACTTACCTGTCGATTTATGCGTTTTTGTCCCAATGCTTTACTGATATTTATCTTTATCGCTTTGTCAGAGTTGAACAACTTGCAGTGGTGGGTAGATAGGAATTGCAGGATAGCGTATATATGGGTTTATCTGTTAATGAATCCAAAGACCATAACAGCATGATATTGCATTTCGTCGTAACATTGATTCTTCTTATGCTACTATCATTAGTAGATACAAACATTCCTATTTTATTCTCCCTAACCACGCATCTCTTTAAATTTTCCTCGTCAGACTGGGTTCAGTGAAAGCGAGAAAGTTGTAACTAGTAAATCCATGATACAAACATGATACATTTGTACTATTACTTGTAAAAAGGTAGTGATATGCGGAGACAATCCATTTTGATGATATTCTTTAGGCTAAAATCATCCTTTAGAAGTATTTACACACATACCCTTCATCCATAATGTCCTTGTACCACCACAAACATGAAAACAATGCCATCATCATGCATTATGGATTAAACAAGTTGTTGTAGAGCACTGACTTGCATGGAATCTACATATTTTGCGCACAAATGTATTTATTCATTGAATTTTATTTTCCATTTGAACTTTTCAGATGTGCCGCAGCCCGTGGAGAACTGTAGCATAATAAATCGAACGAGTACATCAGTGGAAATAACTTGTGAGCCAGGCTTTGACGGTGGGCTTCCTCAGTCTTTCCTCCTCGAGGCGTATCAAACTAGTCCAACTGAGCGCCGAGGAATTCTCTACAATCTCACCCTGGACAAGCCGACATTTTCCTTGTCCCGACTGGATACTGAGGGTACCTTTCATTTCAAAATCTACTCGGTCAACCG